>WJXA01000413.1:0-22736 GCA_014282245.1 Rhododendron simsii | reverse complement strand
GGTGTGATATTTTTCCTTTCACTTGATGACAGTTTTCTAAATAATTTTCCGGAGATGTGGTTCCACGATATGTAGATTTTACATGCAGAGAAATCCCAAAATTTATCCACTTAAAAGGTAAGAAAATTCACACTTTAAGAGCCGATTTGTTAAGTTTTTTGTTTATAAACATTTCAAATAAGGAAAAAAAAATGGCATTTAAAATCGGACAAGAAAAGTTTTTGACTATTTTCGAAGTTGTAATAAATCTACTTTTTCATCAAATATAACAAAATAACTTACGGTCACGCTTTAGTCCATTTATAGTCAAGAGGTGTAATTGTTTAAAAGTAGAATTGAAGGGATGTCTTTGAAATCTGCTCAAAGTATAGGGGCGTAGAATGTAGTCATGCCGTTCTATCATTCTATGCATGAGAACGACAATAACACCAATGTGAACACCCTTTTTTTTTATTCCATCTATCGAACGAGTACAACTCTAGTATGTATCATATTTGTTGGCATATCTAAGTAAAATAGGCAATTCATAGAGTTAGAGGACTAAGGTCCCGTTCCAAAACACCTTCTTAAAAAATAAGTATTTATTTCATATTTTCAAACTCAAAAATAATGTAAATGGACAATAATTTTTCAATTTTTTTTGCATTGTATTAAAGATCTTAATGAGATCTATCAAATAAGATCCATACTAATAGGAAAATTATTTATATAAGCATATGATTTTTTAGCTTAAAATTGTCTTCTTAAAAAATAAGTATTTATTTATCGTTCTGGAACGGGGCCTAAATCATAAGCAACACTAGTTGGGGGAATGAAAACTTTATCGAGACAGTTTACACCATGATTTTATTTATATCCTTATAACAAATATTATCACAGAAATGTGAAGTGAAGAAACAATGCGCTAGCGTTGTACCTTAAGATCAGGACTAAACATAAGCTCTTTAGACAAGCGATGGTCAAAGTCTTCCGAAAACTTAATTTTATACTCCTGCCTTATTTGAGTACGATGTTTTGCACTTCTATGAGCAAGAATATTCAAGATTGTCGCTTGGTCGCAGCCCCATCCTGAAGAACAAGTCAACAACATATGTCAAAAGCATAAAATTTTGATATATTTGTAGATAATGTTCACTAGAGTACAGCTGAGTCAAGCTTGTGTCGTATGGGGCTATATACATCTAACTATCAAATTCATCTGATTCCCACACACGAAAAAAAAAATCTTATTTAACAAATATTCCCCTCTAGGAAATTAATTAAGCAAAATATGAGTTGCCCGAAAATAGTTTTGTGAATTGTGGTCGACAAAAACATGTCTGGAAGCCAAAAAGATCACATTGCGATATTTCTCGAGGGATAGGAGAAGAAACAAAAAGAGAAAATGTTAAATTAAAGCGAAAAATATTATTAAGGGTAGCTCAGTAAGTTAAATGAAAACAAAGGGGAAAATATATAATAGAAATTAGAAAAAAAAACAATAGTACGTCACACAGAACAAAAACACTTTTTTTTTTGGGATAAGTGAGAGTCTAATAACATCTGCTCATGTTAATCTAACCATAGCCCAAAAGATATGCCACCTGAGTCCAATAAGAAGTGGTCGGCCAGAACAGAATTGAGAGTTAAAAGGCCATCTACAAACATATACATGCATCATATCATATATGCATGCACGCAGGGCCAGACGGCCCAGACCTGATCTATCTCAGAAGCCAATGTCGAAATTCGAAGAGTGAGTCCCAATCAATGGCATGTAATCTGCCATTGTCTAAGACGCGTTGATAGGTGGAATGGGTTGAGTTAAAATTATTTGGGCTAAACTTTACATATAATTTTTTTGTCTTTTTCAAAGCTGACTTGGGCTATAGCCCGCTCTTCTATACTCTCATAGTTATGCCTTTGGTCCTAATATTTTTCTTTCTCCCTTGCGCTTATATATATGCTGCGGCATAGTAAAACAATTTCTTTTGGGAGTATGCACTGGATACTGGAAAATAAAATGTCCAAGGCCCTATATATATGCAGGGTGTAACAAGTTAATGAAGAAAGAGACCAACAGAAAACAAAGAAAATGAAAAAAGCAAAGCAAAGAGAGGGATATATCAGTGGTCTTACCCGCAAAAGCACGGTTCAAGTTGATCGCATCATCCCGAGCCTTAGTAATTAGCTCGGGATCAGGAACGACGCCCTCTGTTGGCTTAGTAGTGACCTCCGAAGGAGCACTCTCCGTTGACCGGATGACTAACATCGTAGGATTGCTCTTTGTTGACTTGGAGGTCACCTCCGGATGGAAAATCCCCGTTGACTCAACAATTGGCTCACGAGGAACACTTGTCAATGACATGGTTGTTGCATTCGGAGGAACGTTCTCCGTTGCCTCAGAAGTTACCTCTGGAGCTGCGCTCCTAGTTAACTCGACTGTGTTCAAAGGGACACTCTCTGTAGATACAACAGATAACTCTAGAGGAACATCCATTGTGGACCCGGTAGTTACCTTTGAAGGAACAATACCCACCGGTGGCAGGGTAGTTACCTCCAGAGGAATGCTCTCTATTGACTTAGAAGTTACCTCTAGAGGCACACTCCCAATTGACTCGCCGGTGTTCAAAGGGGCACTCTCTGTGGATGTAGCAGATACCTCCAAAGGAACACTCATGGTGGACCCGGTGGTTACCTTGGGAGGAACAGTACCCACTGGTGGCAGGATAGTTACCTCCGGAGGAACGCTTTCAATTGACTCAGAAGTTACCTTGAGATGTGCACTCTCAATTGACTCACCAGCGTTCAATGGCGCATTCTCTGTGGATCTAGCAGATTCCTCCAGGGGAACACTCTCTATAAACGTGGTGGTTACCTTTGAAGGAACAGTACCCTCTGGTGGCAGGGTAGTTTCCTCCGGGAGAACGCTCTCTATTGACTCAGAAGTTACCTCCGAAGGTGCACTCTCAGTTGACTCGATTGTGTTTAAAGGAACACTCTTTGCGAATGTAGCAGATACCTCCCAAGGAACACTCACTATGGACTCGGTAGTTACCTTTGGAGGAACAGTACCCTCTGGTGGCAGGGTAGTTGCCTCCGGAGGAACACTACCGGCTGACACTGTAGTCGACTCCGAAGAAACAGTCAGTATTGACACGGTGGTAACTGTTTGCACTATGGATAAGTTAGTGAACTCTAAAGTACCACCAACTTTCGATGGGAGAGGTAACTGATCAAAAGGGATTTTCTCTGTTGGCACAACAGTTACCTTCTGATGATCACTCATTGTTGACATTCTCTTTCTTGCACGCTAGCTATGTGATTTCTGACCTCGCTCGTCCTTCCGGTGGACACACACACATATATATATATATATATATATATATATATATATATATATATATATATATATATATAGAGGATATAGGGGTGTAAATGAGCCGAGTTGAGCCGAGCTTCGCCTCGTTTGCTTAACGAGGCAAAAACTCGAGCTCGAGCTCGGCTCGAGCCTTAACGAGTCGAGATCGATTCAGCTCGTTTGGTAAATGAGTAAAATACTCGAACTCAGCTCATTTACTAAACGAGCCGAGTTCGCGAGCTACTCGATTCATTTTCGATAGAAAAGACGTTAATGGCAGGCAGCTAATATGGTTGTTTCACATAACTTTAACCAAAAAAACAAAAGAATCTTTACTTTTGGACCATTACACTTTATTCTGTGCACTTTATCGTAAGGTAGCTTAAGTTCTTGTACACGGAGATTAACTTATGCATCATAATATTTTGATTTTATTTTTATTTAATTTTTTTTTTTTGTATTTGTTAGTTTTACGCTAAATTTTTAAGTACTATGGGTTCGTCTCGACAAGAGAAACCGAAAAATAAAAAATTATAACTTTTACACAAGTATTTTGAAAAATATCTAAGAAAAAGTCCAAAAACTAACTTTTGGGAAAATGACGGCCAATGACTTGTTTTGATAATTAATACCCACCAAGAACATTTTCAGTATTAACAAGAACATTTTCAGTATTAACAAATATTTTTAGCTTGTCCTTGGTGGGTATTAATTATCAAAATACGTCCTGAGCCATCATTTTCCCCTAACTTTTTGAGCTTTTCTTTGGATATTTCTCAAAATACTTGTGTAAAAGTCATAATTTTTTACTTATTCAATTTCTCTCGTCGAAACAAACTGATATCACATAAAAGTTTGCTGTAAAACTAACAAATGCAGAAAAAATGTAAATAAAGACAAAACAAAAAAATATGTTGCATAAGTTAATTACTAGCATAAACACCCCTAGGTGAAGAGCACAGGTTAGGTGATGGGACTAAACCTCAGAATTTTTTTTCATCATTTTATTTTGCTACATTCGTGGCAAGTTTTGTTTTATGTTAATTTTCTACTGGTTGCAACCTTGAGAGCAATTACAACTCACAAGTATTTTTATTTTTGACAATGCAAGGGGTTCCTGACCAACTCACAAGCATCTTGTGCATGATCAACAAGTACTCATGAACAATACTAGGTAAAATTGTCAAAATTGTAGTTCTTCATTTTAACTAGATATATACTTTGTGGACAACAACAATGCTAGGTACATATACTCTTCATATATATTATTTAATATCTTATTCTTTAAAACTACAGTGAGATGAGACGAATAGGCTCTGAATCGAGCCCGAGTGCAAAAGTTTGGGCTCTCCATGACAGTCTATCCTTGGCAATGTACCATGGAATCACAAATCTCATTGTTACAATGGATGCGGATCGAATTTGCTATTGATCGATTTGGTTAATTCAGTGGAGAATTGTTACCATCCTTTGAGGGCTTTGAGAATCTAGCTTGTTGAAATAGGGCTGCGGACTTGTCAGCTAAAGAAAGAACGCAACTTGCAGTTTTTGTTGTTACAGTACATCTCGTACAGTTTCTTTTCCAAATGAAGTCAAATCTTTTAAGAATTTTCTCGACCTTGGAAGATTCAAATGCACAAGGCTGAACCCTGTTTTCCACAGAAATTGTACAAAAATTGTTTGGCGAATCTCCAGCAAAGCATTCCCAATACTCTTAGTTTCCGTGTGACAGACAAAAAAGAAAAAAAAAAAAAACCCTCCATTTGTTTTGCATTATTATTACCATCAACGCTTTCAATCCAGCTGGAAAAAAGTACTCTCCACTACATTTATAATGGAGTAGTCCTTGTTTTCGGAAAACAACTTTATTCATCAATGACATGTACAGCATCATAAAGACCTGACTTATTCGTCATCAATGACGCATCATTTCTTACCAAAAGAAAATGACGCATCTAAAGACCAAAGACTTTTTCTCTCTATCTTTTCTCAAAAAAAAAAACACAACAATAATTTTTAGGGCAATTAAATTCCTCCCTGACAACCTCTAAGGTTTGACTTAAATGACGGATAGCTCCACACATGTTTGAAAAATAACAATGAACCACTGTCATTTCTATTTAATCGACAATCGTCTATCAAAAAACCTGATGTAATGAGTTAAAAGTAACTTATATCTAAAAATTTACCCTTTCAAATAATAAAAAAAAGTAATAGTAAAAACTATCAACTCTCACTTATTTTGAATAAAAACACTTCTTTTATTACTTGAAGGAAGCATTTTTGTGGTCAGAAAGATCAATCGATATCGCTTTATTGTTTACTCTATTATTAATAAAGGGCGAATTTGTCAATAGAACACATTTTTTTATCTAATTTTGTCAAGTGTTTGGACGAAAAATTGTTAATTGAGTGTCGGTGAAATAAACATTGAAATTACAGGGGTTACTACAAGAATTTTTTGTTCGGAGATGAATTAAATGGTCACAAAATGCTTTTTTTTGTGTGTGTAGCCAATAAATAGGTTGTCACCTATAGGTTATCTTCGAAAGTTACCTAGTGATCGACAAAAATCTTGTTGTTTCGTCACCTATAGTAACTTTTGGTGACAAAAATCTTATTATTTTGTCACCTATAGTTTAATAACCACTCTTTTCGTTAACAAAAATAATTTTTTCTTGTAGTGGGCTTAGTAATTTCTTATATGTCTGAGGAACGTACCGTGGAACATCTATTATTAAGGCAAACATTAAGGGTGTCAGTAAAATTTGCCCTTTTTTTTTATAATGTCGTAACAATGGGGCGCGGCTATTCGCAGCCACGTATTTTCTCCCACAGCCCGTTAAAAATTTTCAATTAGATTCGACAGTTAGTTACCGAAATTAAGATACATTTTCAACATCCAATTACCGAAATATGATATTTTTTTCAGCAGCTATTTACCGAAAATTTATGTTTAGCAGTTGTCTACCGAAAATTGAATATATTTTCGACATGTAGTTACCGAAATATAATCTTATTTTCAACAGCTAGTTACCGAAATGTTATTTATGATTTTCAACAACCAATTACCTAAATATAGTAGATTATGGAAGAAAATAGGTGGCTGCGAATAGCCGGCCCCTAACAATGTCTTATTGTTGTTGGTAATATACAAAGACTCGAAAAGTCTTCGTCTTCGTCGTCGCCCATTTAATATATGGCCAATGAGGATGGCAAACTTTTTTGTTCAACTTTTCTTTAGGATCTATCCGTTACCCTACATTATTGTAGTGGGCAAGCCCATCGAAAGCCCTTTTGAAAAAACATCATCATAAAAAAAAGTGTATGATTGCTCATGTCGTCCTGTTCGCAATTTCACCCTCTTTTTACTATGAGAGATAGGTACGTAGAGATGATAGGAATGTAGAAAAATCTAGCAATTATGGGAAGCTCGTAATTGCAAAAAAGAAAGTGTGTTTGTTTTTTAACATCCGAAATTTCATTCTTTTCTTTTTTTGTCAACGGAAAAAACATATCCATTTATAAAGTCGTACGACATCTACAAATTATCACCGGAATACAGATCAAGCCATATGACAGTAAAAAATTTCCACTCGAATATAAAGATACAGAGACACAACCAAACCTTAAAGCTAACGATCTACAGAAAAAGCAAAGAGACGAAACTAATGTCTAACGCCTAAGCAAGAGTCATCGCTCATTTCACACCGTTAATCCGGATTTAATCCAATGGGTTGTTGATTTCCATCGGTTTTGATATTGTTTTTTTATATGGAGCTCCGCCATCCAGAGACGTCTGGTGTTTGGGTACTATAGCTCCACTTATGCCGAAATTTAATTCATACCGTCAAAGTATGGATATGTTTCATCACAACAGTATGGAACGAATTACAAACAGCTGCATCTAGATGTGAGTATTTCAAGTTAAAATAGCTCATACTCAAATGGCATATATACTGCAAGCTTGCAAGCAAAACCCAAATACGAAGATCGATAAAGTGGTTTCTTTTTTGATTAAAAATTGAAATAGTGCTTATCCAAAAATAAATAAATAGAAATAATGTCACTCAAGAGAGAGGAGGTAGAGGCCCCCAACAAATGGGTAGCCAACTAAATGAATATGTAGGGGATTAAAACAATTGATGCTCAGAACAATACTAATATGCAACAGATATTCGTGCCTCTTCACCAGAACCCTAATTCGTCGTCGGAACCCTAATCTGCAAAACAGACAAAGGGTGAGTGCACCTTTGCCTTTCGTGGCAAAGGCCGATGCTTAAGTTAGTATCACGTACTCAAGAAAAAACCCTAATTATCAATAGGAAAATAATACCAATGCAACGTATTGCGTATCTTTTTCCTCTAGGTTTATCTCGTATTTATAGATTTTACAGATGCTTGCTGCCCAAGCATCCTTATTGCTCTAGGTTTCCTATCTCGTATTGGAAACCAGGATATTTTGGATTCCCGTTCCCTTATCAGTTCACTACCTTTGTCCTTTTAGGATTCTTTTCTATAGCTGGCCGAATATCCCATTCCCGTTGGGCATCTTTCCTGGATCCTATA
The DNA here is from genome assembly GCA_014282245.1 of Rhododendron simsii. NCBI lineage: Eukaryota > Viridiplantae > Streptophyta > Magnoliopsida > Ericales > Ericaceae > Rhododendron > Rhododendron simsii. Next base: position 14,827 of record WJXA01000413.1, on the reverse strand, counting down.
TTCTCGGTATCCCATTCCTTTACGGAATACCATTGAAAATGGAGGTGCAAATGTTTAAATATGGATAGCTGAGTCAAGGATGATGTGGATGTGTATATGTGTTGAGTTTGATCGACACGCTGGTGCAGAAGCATGTCGATAGTATTTTGTATAAGGATCCTCTAGAGATAGCCTTAACCACCAAGGAGGCGTCATTCTTAGATTTTCTAGAGGTAGGGAGTTTGATGGAGATGCCTGCGGTAGAGGATAAGTGTTGCATCGTTTGGGACCCAGTTTTTGAGCCACTGGGCAACCCATCTTCTTATAAATTCCGACGAGTAGCTATAGTGTACCACTCTCTTCACTGAGAAGTGGACTCGGCCCCTAGCAATAGGGGTACCCATCATTGACTTGGGTTCTATAGCTTTGCACGTCGCTATTAAAATAAGGATCGTGTGCCCAGCTCCGGTTAGTAAGGGCAATTTTGTGTCGGTGACATTGGATTTTACTAAGTTTTTTTGCTATTGGCACAATCTATATATAATTTTCTTTTATTTCGTTGTTCTTTTATTTCTTGTTTTTATTTAGTTGTTTCGTATTTCTCGTTAAGAAAAATAAAAATAAAAAGAAAAATAAAAAGAAAAGGAAAATTGAAAGTAGAAACAAAAATAGCATAATGGTCTTGTATAGCCACCCGTTTTTTGCCCCACTGGCGAGGGATGGGGAAAAAAGTATAACACGTTGATCGCGTGAAAAATTTGGTAGAGTATTTATTTTTATTTTATTTTTATCTGTGGGAGCCCGGATAACATAAGCTTGGCGGTACTGTGTCTTTTATTTTGTATTGTGGGACTAACAAACTGCAGGTTCAACACTTCAAGTTGGGGGATGACTCTCACCTTTACTTTTGTCTTACCTTTTGTTGCTCCAACGTGAAGTGATATCTCTCATCTCTTTCTCCGGATTGTCTTTTCTTTTTCTATGTTTGAGCCGTCACTGAGGACAGTGCCGTTTTAAGTTGGGGGATGGGTCACTTTGCTTTTAATTTGTTTAAAAAAATTTAAAATTTAAAAAATACTTGTTGGATCCTTTCTACTTGAGACTTGGAGATTGTAATGTTTACTTGTTGGTTGCTTGTGTTGAGAATCTGTGGGCATTTATTGAATATTTATGTTGCTTGGTAGTTCTTTTGTGCTAGCTTGGCGATAGGAATTTATTCTGACATACATTCTTAGCATCTTTGCACTGCACGTTTCTTGGACCTTGAGTGCTTTTAAGTTGTGACTTTAATGCTTTCAATGGCTAGATTAGTGGAGCCTTATGCCTATGTGAGTTTTAGTGCCTTACCTTCCTTTGGAGTGGTGTCACACAAATTGTTTTGTTTGTCATTAAAAAAAAAAAAAGAAACTTAATCGTTGTCGATCTCATTATCTTTGTCATCAAGTATTGGGACCTAATGCCTGCCTATTATTTCTTCTTTTGGGAATGGAACGTTACATGGTTGTTTGCCCCGAGGAGATGGTAGTAGGCCATCTTTGCTAATTGAGCCATGTTGTTTATTTTTCTTAAATACTTAGGCTTCGTTTAGTTACTAGGAATGTTGTATCAGAAAATTATTCTTTGGAAAGGTTAAGTAAAGTGAAATAAAGGAAAAAGAAATCTATTTTTCTGTGAATGTTCATTTGACAAATTTTTTTACAGGAAAACTAAAGTTTAATGGTTCATTTGCCTGGAAAAGACACTTATGAGAAATTTTTTTATTTTTATTCCCGTGGCTAATTTTAAATAAAAGTAACTTTGAGAGCTAAATAATAGGCTATCATATTTCAAAAATTAACACATACGAAAAACGTATTTTTTCTAATGCAAAACCTTAACATGAAATGAAAAAATCGACTTGCAATTCCCTATTCAATTTGTTATATTCTGAATGGTCATGCAAATCCCCCATTTAAATTGACATTTTCTGATAATCAACTGTACAAATGAAGTTTAAAAAATAAGTAGATGACAACTGAATAAATAAATATTAAACAACCGTGCTTAATTAGTTGCCGATGCAAAAACTCACTGAAAATTAGTTAGTACAAAACAAAATTAAAGACTAATGACAGGATAAAAAAATACTTCCAAAAAAAAAATAAACTATCAATCTTTTTCCACGACAATTGTCTTATAAAGCACCATAGTAGTTTAAATTGTTGTTGCTCACGTAAATCTCAAGTGTCTTTCTAAGAACTTAATTCGTATTGTTTTGGTATTGGTGTCATTCACTTTTTTTCTTACCGGCCAATTATTTTGGCCCCACAATGGAGAAAATTTTTCCCGTGACGCAAAATTCTATGCTTTTGGCCGGATCACTTTTGCAAGAAATAAATCTTGCAGAAACACTTAAAAACATGTTTCCCACTACTTTCCTACCAACTGAACACTATACAAAAATTATAGGAAAGTTGATTTTTCCATCATTTCCTGTACTTTCCTGGCAACTGAACGGGGCCTTATTCTTGCGAGCCACATTGAGCCTCTTGTATGAGCCTTTTTTTTTTTTGTTAAGCTTCATCAACCATATTGTATCTTGAGAATGACTAATTAATCATGTGAAGGTTAATTTTTGAAGAGAATGGAGAAAGTGTATTTGAGAATGATGTGCTCAAAATGTGGTGTGTTCTTCCCCATAGTTAAAAAGAGAAAAATTGAGAAAATAGCCAAAAAAAAGAAAAAGAAAAATAATATAGAATTTGAATGAAAAAAAAGGGAAGACACCCATGTATTTGTTTGAAGAAAGAAACGTGTGAACTTCATTGGAGAATTGTGTGAAGGGTGAAAAATAAGAGAGATGTGGCGGAGATGAAAAGAATGATAAGATGGTGCACATTGTTACTCTTGCCCTATGTTGTTTTAGCCTATTCTCGGACACTTGCTCATGATTTATCCTAACCTTAGAAGTATTTTGCCTTACCCAACGATATAACCGAATGAAAGTCCTATTTGATCTTAGAGGCAATGGGTTGTGAATCGATGGATAAATAGTCTTTAATACTTGACATTCCTTTCATGAGATCATGTGTCTACCTTTGAAAAGCTTTCTCTTCATGTCTAAAGTGTGTGGGATACTTTGATTCTTTATTGCATAACTTTTGCATGCACACATTCAAAGTTTCATTAAATGCACCATATTTTGAGCGTTTTCTTTTGTTAAGTGCATAACATGGTGAGAATTGAAGTCGAGACTCGGTCCGGAGAGAGTACTTGGTTGTGGTTCACTTGTTGTTAAGGTCCTTACTCACATACGCTAAGCTTGGGTGCTATGATTTATTTCTATATTTTGATAGCCTCTAGAACTATTTTCTCATATACTATATTCTTGGCATTGGCAAATCAACGAGTCTCACTGCAGGTTTTTTGGGTTTCATGTGTAAAGGGATCTGCGGTATTTTGTGGATGATCACTGCTGAAAATCCTCATGAGACTCTACTCGTCCTCTAAGGATCACTTAGGGGTTTAAAAGGCTTGTTGCACGGGTTAAGTGCAATCGTGAGTCCTACGAAAGTGGCGTAGTTAGAATTTATCTTTTTTATTTTTTTAACTCGAGGACTAGCTAGCAAAGTGTAAGTTAGGGGGCGTGATAAGTGCCAAAATATACATATTTTGGCCCTCCAGTATAGATTTATTAGTCTTTTATATTTGTTAACTAATTTTTATTATGTGTTTTTATGATTATAGGTTGCTCAAACCTGTTTTCCAAGACTTTGGATAAAAATAAAATTTTAAAGAAGTTTGGGGTTAAAAGTACAAAGTGCTTTAAAGTTGATTTTGTGAATTGTTATTACACATAGCCCGAGGGAGCTTTGTGTAATTAAAGCATATTTATCCTATATAAGGAATAGGATAATGTCATCAGCGGCAGCTTTGGAAAAAAGGAGTTTTTAAATATTCATCCTCATGTGTCACTCCTCGTAAGTTTTCTATCCTATGACTTTTTTTACACTTATGTTTTTATCCTTTCTCTTTTTTAATACCAATAGTACCATTACATATAAATATACATAATAGATGTTGCCTAAATAGGTGGCATGTAATTAGGTTTTATGTGATTTTGGTTTCCTAATTAAATGAGATTTGATTGATGATTTGAAAATGAAGGGGGAAAATTCAAATTTTTGTTATCTTTTTTTCCAAAACTTTTTAAAACTAACTGAAATCCATTTCATTCCATATGCACACCGAATCCCCATGGAATAAATACATCATAAATGGAAGAAATTTATAATAAGTGTTTCATGGTTAATTATATACACAAAACCATCGCCTCATATCATATTCATGACACCTATTTGCAATTGTGGAATCGATTTTATTATTAAAACATGACATATTAAGATCATGACGCAATTTGAATAAATCAACCTAACATCTATTCTATAAAAACAGGACAATCGTTAATCCCAACAAATAAACGCGAAATCGATTCCACCATGAAATCAGTTTCATAAACACAACAGTTTCATAAACACAACAGATTTCGAAAGATAAACTTTAAAATTATGGCAGATTTCATAAATCGATTCAAGTACCCTGTCGTGCAATCCGCCATAAACTTCAACCATGGCAGATTTCTAAAAAATTGAACCTAAAAACTGAACCTATAAGCATGGCAGATTTCATTTGCATGCACGTAATACAACCCCAAGCCTCGTCGCCTTGGTATGAACTTCAAAATCATGAACATAAAAATCTATCACGTTTCATGAATCTGATCATGAACTTCAAAACACGGTAGATTTCCAAAAACATGAACCTATAAAAATAGAAGATTTCATCTGGATGTACGTAATACAACCCCAAGCCTCGCCGCCTCGGTCTCCTCCGCTACGGCGTTCTTGACCCAATCACACCCAAAGTACCTTTTTTTTGTCATTGTCGGAGAGGAGTATTGCGTTCATGAAAATAGTGTCACTAGTGGAGTTTTTTGGAGAAACAGATCTGACCCCATGCCCCGTCCGTGCATCTTCCCTATACGCCGCCACTCCATGCTTGCCGCCGATCGCTGCTCACCGCCATTTGCCCTCGCTGCGATTTTGGGGGATTCATTGTAAATCATATATCTGTATTTTATCTATTATGCAGAAAACAGATATAACAGAATCTTGAATTCAACACATCTCAAGAACAATAAATAGTGTACCTTTGTTGGCCATCGAGATTAGAAGCAGCAAACCCCTTAATTAGAAACACCTTAATTCTCGGCTCACCTTCTTCTCTCTGTCTCTACTATTCTAGAATACCCCAGTACTTTAATTGATGGAAAAACCGTAGGAATAAGGGGTGGGTATTCTTCCTTTTATAGAGGAGAGAAGAGGGCCTTAGAGATAATTATTAAAAGACACTTAGTCCATCAAGGTCTCTTTCATTATCAAGAGTTTTCCTTAATCTATAATTCTAATTAGTTATCGTAATGAACCATAACACTTCATTGGCTTATCTGATGGTGGAGTCCCATATGCACAAAACGTGGAGGCTAGTGGGCCACACTACTGGGAAAAAACTAACATTCTCCCACTTGGCCCATCAAGCCGATTGTGATGCAAAGTATATTTCTTCAAAATATGCATTTTGTTTAAAAAGACTCGAGTGGGCTCCACACTAAAAACTTTGACACGTGATCACGGATTTAAAATAGCCAATAGGTTCAAACCAATTAGAAACTTTAATACTGTGATTAATTCAGACCACCAATGTGAGTCATAGCGGTTGTATAGCACCATGCCATATTCCCTTCTATGCACCACACCATTGACAACCTTCACTAACCAAGTCCATAATAGGAAAAATATCATTATTTAGGCTGTAATGCCTAAAGCCCCCGTAATTTGTCTTGTCAAGACATTTCCTGTTGAACATAATCCAAAATAATATGTGCACGCATAATTGGAAACAGGAAAATCAGAAACAAACTTTTATTTGCGCTAAACAGTGTCATGCACTATGACCACTCAATCAAGGGTTGTTAAAAGACTCATCTTTAAAACATGTTATAAGTCTTTGGCGGCAATCCCTTCATTAATAGATCGACAATCATAAGAGTGGTACTCAATTTTAAATTGACGCTTGTTGTTTCTGGACTCATTCTCTAACAACCAAGTACTTTGCTTCCATGTGCTTGGAATCACTTAAATACTTGACATTCTTAGAGAATAAAAATATAGCGGAATTATTACAATAAATCTTCATTTGGTCTGACAATTGAGTCGACAACACCAAGACCAAAGATGAAGTTCCGCAACTATAAACATGATATGTGGCCTCAAAGCATGCCACAAACTCGGTTTTCATTATGTATGAAGCAGTAAGCTATAGAATGCTTCACACATTTCATGAGGTTACTCCAGCATCTAACAGAAAGAAAAATAAACGTAATATTTACTTTCTGCTATCGAGACAACCAACAAAATCTAAATCCGAGTATCCAATCATGTCAAATGATCCAATTTTCTATAAGTAAGCATATAGTCCTTGATTCCTCATAACCTTATTCACTGCTTTTCAATTTTCCATTCCTGGATTACTTTGATATATGCCCAACATCCCTACTGCAAAACTAATATCCAGTCTAGTGCAAGTCTGGGCATACATCAAACTCCATAATGCTGATACATATGGAATTTTATCCATTTGCTTTCATTCTAAGTCATTCTTTGGGCACTGGCTTTCATTAAATTTGTCACCCTTGACAATGGGCGCATCACTTATTGAGCAAAGCCGCATATTGAATCTCTTTAGAATTCGATTAATATACCTCTTCTGAGACAGTCCTAGCAGTCCTCGAGATCGATCTCTAAAGATCTCTATGCCAATAACATAAGTTGTTTCACCCATATCAACCATTTTAAAGTTCTTCGAGAGATATCCCTTAATTTCATGTACTAAACCAAGGTCATTACTGGCTAACAAAAAATCATCCACATATAGCACTAAAATAATAAACTTACTCCCACTGACCTTCAGATATATACACTGATCAACAACATTTTCTTTGAATCCGAAGGAGGTAATGGTATCGTTAAACCTTAAATACCATTGCCTGGAAGCTTGTTTAAGACCATATATGGATCTCTTTAATTTGCATGCCAAATGCTCTTTCCCTTTTATTGCGAATCCTTCAGGTTGCACCATGTAAATATCTTCATCCAAACTACCATTCAGAAAAGCGGTTTTCACATCCATTTAATGCAGCTCCAAGTCATAATGAGCTACTAGGGCCAAGATGGTTCTAAGTGTGTCCTTCTTTGTAACAGGAGAGTAGGTCTCCTTGTAGTCAACGCCTTCTTTCTGAGTGAAACCCTTGGCCACAAGTCTGGCCTTAAATCGTTTGATATTGCCTTTTGCGTCGCGCTTGGTCTTAAAGACCCACTTACAGCCGACTTTCTTACAATTAGTAGGCAATTCAACGAGATCCCAAACTTTATTCTGGTCCATTGATTCAACTCATCATTCATAGCGTCAAACCATTTATTAGAATCATCACTATTCATGGCTTGTGAAAACGAAACCGGGTCTTTCTTAATCCCAATGTCGAAATCTGATTCTTGTAGATACACCACATAATCATATGAATGGCAGACTTTCTTTCCCTCTGAGATCTTCTCAGAACTGCCGGTTGTGGTGGTTCTACAATATTTTCAATGACGGTATCCTCATGAAGTGGAGAATCATTACCTATATGTTGTTCATTCTCCTCAACTGATTGAGGAATAACAACTTCTCGATGAGGAAGAATTGTTGGGATATCAACTCTTTCTTCATCAAAATTAACCTTTCTTGATTTCTCACTCCCACTATTTTCGCCATACTCTAGGAATTTCGCATTTCCGGTTTCAACTATTCTCGTACTATGGTTAGGACAGTAAAATTTGTACCCCTTAGACTTTTCTGAATAACCAATAAAATATCCAGAAATTGTTCGAGAATCTAACTTTTTCTCTTGTGGATTATATATTCGAGCTTCCGCTGGACAACCCCAAATATGTAAATGTCTCAAACTGGGTTTCCTACCGGTCCACAACTCAAAAGGAGTAGTTGGAATCGCCTTATTGGGAACCCTATTTAAGAGATACATAGCGGTCTTTAATGCTTCACTCCACAAGGAAACAAGTACATTTGAAGAACTCATTATACTTCTAACCATATCCATAAGTGTATGATTACGCCTCTCAGCAACACCGTTCTGCTGTGGCGTACCAAACATTGTGTATTGAGCACAAATGCCTCGCTTTTCTAATAGTTTGGCAAATGGGCCAGGATTTTGGCCTGACTCATCATATTTTTCATAAACTCACCACGTCTATCTAACCTCACTATTTTGACCTTTCTATCTAATTGTCTCTGGACCTCAGTAATATACACCTCAAGGATGTCAACGGCTTGAGACTTTTCATGAATTAGATATACGTAACCATAACGTGAGAAGTCATCTATAAAGGTGATAAAGTATTTTTGTCCAATAAAACATGGAATAGGACTTTCGCAAATATCAATGTGGATTATCTCAAGAAGTGCATTGCTTCTAGTGGCACCTTTCTTTGTGTGTTTGATTTGCTTTCCCTTAATGCAATCCACACAAATTTCAAAATCAGTGAAATTTAGGACTTCTAAAATCCCATTCTTCACCAATCTGTCAATTCTATCCTTGGAGATATGCCCCAATCGTCTATGCCACAGGGTAAATGATTTTACATCTAGTCGCCACGTTTTAAACCAACATCCGAATGCAGGGTCACTAATGATTGTGCAAACTCATGATTCAAGGCAATTTTATATAAACCATCATAAAAATCACCAGAACCAACCATTATTGAATTAAGCATCAATTTGAGTTTTCGACAACCAAATGAAACTGAATATCCAGAACAATCTAATCTAGATGAAGAAACCAAATTCCTAGAAATAGAGGGAACATAAAAAGTGTCTTCAAGATCTATCTGATGACCCGTCTGTAAAACCAAGCGATAGGTACCAACAGCTACCACTTCAGCCTTAAGACGGTTCCCTAAATAGACAAATCTCTCACTTTCCTCCGGTTTCTAGGTTAAAAGGTATCCCTGCAAGGAATTCGTAATGTGAGTCGTAGCTCCAGAATCTATCCACCAAGTATTAGAAGGAACTTCAGCAACATTTGATTCGTAACATACAAAAGAAAGATTATTACCCTTCTTTTCGAACCAAGCCTTACGTTTATTGCAGTCCTCCTTCACATGTCCTTTACAGCCACAAAAGTGACCCTTGATAGTAAGACCATTATGAGCCTGACTACTTTTCTCAGGTCCATCGACTTTGATTGGTGAATATTTTCTCACTTTACCCTTTTCTTTCATAGCAACTTGAGTCACTGCCAATGCAGTGTGATGCCTTTCCTTTCTCAATCCCACTTCCTCATGAACACACAAGTTTGTTAGCTCATTCAAACTCCACTCTTTCTCGTGGGCATTACAGTGAATTTTGAATGGGCCAAACTGTGCCTGAAGTGAGTTGAGTATAGCTTGAATAAGGAAAGACTCATCCACTTGAATTCCCAAGGTTGCAAGCATTGCAGCTTTGTCATACATGTTCAAGATGTGCTCTTGAACTCCACGATTACCATCATATTTCATGGTGGTTAACTCAGCCATAATCGTATCTATAAGTGACTTATCAGCAAATTTAAAGCAATCTTTCCCAGTCTTCAGGTATTCTAGTGCAGTAAAATAAGGAACTATAACAGGAAATAAAATAGGACAATACTTAATAAAAGCTTTGAGAATTATAAATATTTATAATGATGAACTATTGACATCACCTAGGTCCTCCTTTGGGCGAAACCTAAGCATACCTATTGTTCACTCATTAATTAGGTGCAACATAATCACCTAAGTTGGTCTAAATAATTTATAATGATGAACTATTGACATCACCTAGGTCCTCCTTTGGGCAAAACCTAAGCATACCTATTGTTCACTCATTAAGTAGGTGCAACTAAGGGTCATCATCGGGCCGGGCCGGGCCGGCCCAGCCCGCCAAGTCGCGGCCCAAGCCCGCCCACGGGCCGGGCCGACCGGGCTTTTTCTTTTTGGCGGGCCGGGCAACCTACCATAAATTGAAGCCCAAGCCTGGCCCACGGGCTAGCCCAATTGGCGGGCCGGCGGGCCAAAAGCCGGGCGGGCCAACGGGCGGGCTTAAATTTCATTGGGCAAAACTAAATTAAGGGAAAAAAGAAAGGATTTTTTGGGATTTTGGGCTAATGGGCGGGCCCGTTGGCGGGCTTTTGGACGGGTATGCCGGGCGGGCTCACGTGCCGGGCCTACGGGCGGGCCAAGTAAAAATCCATAGGCCCGAGCCCGCCCATTACAAGCTACGGGCCAGGCTAGCCCGCCCGTTTCTCGGGCTCGGGCCGGGTAAAAGCCCGATGGGCTGGGCGGGCTAAGGGCGGGCCGCGGGCCGGCGGGCTAAATGATGAGGCTTAGGTGCAACATAATCACCTACGTAGGTCTAAATAATTTATACAGCTTATCAAGTTAGTCATGTTATCTTTGGATATCCAATCCTAACCCGCTAAGTTGCATAAACTACTCACCCTACCCAGTTCATAATTATTTAAATATGACTCTCCTTTGGGTCTAGTCTCATTCTTATAATCATGACTGCAATTCGAGAATATCATTGACTTAATTGCTACCCTTTTAACAAAACTTTGATGTAGTTTAATATTCATAAGTTCCACTAACCTAGGTCACTTTGGTGACTACCAAATTAGTAATTCCTATGAATATTAAACTAACCAATGATATGCTCTATTCTTTTATTCGAGTTATGCGGATGTCATTCTTTTATTCAATCACTTCTACCGTAAAATAAAATATACAACAAAATATATATATATATATATATATATATATATATTTTAAGTGATTGATAATCCATTCAATGACATTTAATCTAACCATAACTCTCACATATACAGTAACATAGTAATAGAAAAAACTTTCCCAATTAAATGCTTCAAAATAATCATACATTATTGCAGAAAACATAATCTGACAAAACAGATTAATTTTGTAACCATGCGTTTATGATTTTTTTATTTCTATCATTGATCATATAAAACCATAATGAAAACAATATCCGTACATACATTGCAAGAACATGTACATGTTTTCCAGTCCAGTGATCTTGATTAGAAAAACAATAATTCAATCCAAACGGGGAGAGTCAATCTATTTATCATAAACTAATTTGCCCAATCACCATATGCAAACAGTATCTCAATATGTAAAGAAAGTAAACTGTTAGTTGCGTAAAGGAGTAAAATTAATAGATTCCATCAAGCAAAATCCACTACGGCAATTTAGATCTTAAAATCACATAGGTTACATGTGAACTTTAGAAAAAACAATTAAATTAAATGCCGAGAGGATGACTTTCTTTACCGAAACATTATCAACCAACAAAACAAGTTAATGGTTTATGCTAATAAATTCGCTTATTTGCCCATGAATCAACGTCGACGATAAATGAGATGAAAACGTCCATTCCATCCCACCAAATGAATGGCACAGTAGCAATAAACATGAAACCAAAATCTCTTTTATCATATTATTATCGACGGCTACGGAACGTCGGCCACATACTCATACAGTAACGTAATTATTAATTGGGTTCAATAGTTTCGATCGTTCGTGAATATATAAATATAACGTGGCAGTACGTTCGCTGTATTTTTATTCCAAGATGTATTGATTCAGAAAACCTTGCTCTGATACCAACTGTAAATCATATATCTGTATTTTATCTATTATGCGGAAAACAGATATAACAGGATCTTGAATTCAACACATCTCAAGAACAATAAATAGCGTACCTTTGTTGGCCATCGAGATTAGAAGCAGCAAACCCCTTAATTAGAAACACCTTAATTCTTGGCTCACCTTCTTCTCTCTGTCTCTACTATTCTAGAATACCCCAGTACTTTAATTGATGGAAAAACCGTAGGAATAAGGGGTGGGTATTCTACCTTTTATATAGGAGAGAAGAGGGCCTTAGAGATAATTATTAAAAGACACCTAGTCCATCAAGGTCTCTTTCATTATCAAGAGTTTTCCTTAATCTATAATTCTAATTAGTTATTGTAATGAACTATAACACTTCATTGGCTTATCTGTTGGTGGAGTCCCATATGCACAAAACGTGGAGGCTAGTGGGCCACACTACTGGAAAAAAACTAACATTCATGTCGTCGTTCGCCGCTTGCACCGCCGCTCGCCAATTACTTGGAGATTGCACGAAAATCCATTTTATTATCCCAATCAACCCATTTTCAATCATCAAAATCATCATCTACAACAGCAATGATATAATCACAAACAACTTCACCATCTCCACCTCCTAATATCCGCTAGTACATTGCGGAAGAGTGGACAACGATGGTGATTGGACGATGCGGTGAATCATTGAAACGCCAATTTAATTAAATCATAAACAAATGAATTTGGGGCACTTACGAACAGGGACCATTCAAAAATCGTACTTCTCCTTCGATGACTAGTGTTTTCCGGCAATGTCGATTACGGACTGGCGAGGATGGAGGACTGAGTCTAGTGATGAACGATGGAGAATGGACAATGGAGGATGGACGATGGAAGACGAAGTCGACGGAGGACGAGAAATAAATTCTCAGATTTGTTCTCCGTGACGATGTGATATTGTGCGGCGGTTTTTTTTGTAAATTACTGTGACAGTAATTGAAAGCAAAAATTTAGGAATTTGATATGACTTACAATTGGAAAAATAGCAATTAGGATTTGGAAGATCCATTTGAAATAGATATGGAAAGCGTGACTTTATGGATTTGGTAAGTGTAGATATCCATAAATTACAGCACAGGACCTCCAAAGTTATTTTTCAGTCTCAAAAATCATTGCCTATATAGGCTCCCAAAAAAGCAAATAAATTCCATAAATATAGTCCTACAAGGGTAAGATGGGATTTTTCAAAATTAGAGAATGAAAACATAACCTGGAAAAATGGCCGGGATGAAAACATACGTCAGTTAAGGTCTGAGGATGAATCTTTAAGTCTCCCTGGAAAAAAAGGGATTTCATTTTTACGGACGAAAAGAAAAGGATGAAAGCTGCCGGAGACTTTTGTTCATACAGTTTTTATTTCGAGTTTTTTTCCTTCAAGTTATTTTAAGTTTTGTTCAATTATTCGCACTCTGATAACTCGTATTAGTTTTTGTTCTTTATAAAAGTTATTCGTTGGTTATTCTTTAACTTAGATCTTTTGTTTATTTTTCATCTCGCATAATAGAAACATGTTTCAAATAAGGGTTTCTTATATTTCATGTGCAATGATTAGTGAGTAGTTGTATAGGTAGGGTCGCGGAGTAATTAGCACACCGTGGCCAGTTCGGGCACTGCTTCTAGTTTCAAACAATTAAAAAAATAATTTTAGATTGGTAAAATACTTCCCATGGATGAACCTGGGTATTGTCGGAGCCCATATTAACGGGGGAATGGGGGTCCAAACTCATTCTCTGCTGCGCATGGGTAAGGCGACCATAAGGGTCCGCATCTTGCGGAGTATCTTTTTCTGTCTAAAATCAAACGTTTTAAAGAACACCGATTTGAGCAGATGAGTCTGGGCCGGTTGCGAGTGTTATGAACCCTACGACCGTATCTTTCTTTTAATTATTTGAAAAGTACAATCAATTTCTAGGTTTTAGTTACTCTCAATCAATCGATAAGGGGTGGCTACCTAAAAGCCCGTTTAAATAGAAATATCTCGAGTTTTTAGTCAGCACACGTCACTGTCTCTGTGGATTTGACTCCGGCCTTATCGGATATTATGCTACGTCGGTTTCCGCCCTATGCTTGGGACAACCCTTTATTTTAGGACTAGGAAATCGTCAAGGAGAAGTTGCACTTACCGATTCAATAGAGACGCTATTGAATTAAGCTTTTTTGTCAAATGAGCTTCTTTTTGCTCTAATAAGCAATTTTTTTTTATAGAAATTACAAATTGAAGTTTAATATAATCTAGTATTTTCATTTACAAAATCTACAAAAGTCAATATCAGTGATTATTCATAAATGCTACCGAACAATATTCATCAGTTTTGTTTAAGAAAATAACTTAAAAATTCAACGTACAACTACTATTTTTTTTCTCAGCAAGACGAAGATTTTATTGACTCGAAAAGGGTATATCGAGAGAGGAACTCAATAAGCACAAACGCTTATCGAGTGAAGAAAACAAAACGGGAAAAGGAAAATAACAACATTGGACCATCCAACAGAAAATTGGACTGCACCAACCCTTACATCAAGTTACACTTTCTCCTTCCTAATTCCATCAAGATAGCCCTGGAAATCCTCCACCGAGTGCACCTTAATATCGAACTTCACCTTAACCCACATTGCTACTCTGGTTTGAATTAGTTCCCCAAGATCCTCCACTCGCCAAGAAGCATTGTTGAAGACAATATCATTCCATGCCAACCAAACGAACCAAATTGTAGCATGGAATGTTGTTTCCAACAAAATTTTTTCCAGATTTTTGAAACCACTACCTAACAACCATGTAAACAACTCTAGCTTAGAGGCAGGACACACCCAACACCCATGCCACCAGTCTATCATCAAAGACCAAACATTCCAAGAAAAATGACAGTGGAGTAAAAGATGATCCGGAGTTTCTAGAAAGAGCACAAAATCGATTGACTCTCTGGAATCAAATTTCTGAGGAGGAGGACCGATCTCGTAGCCACTCTATCCTGAAGTGTTTGCCATGACGAAAGACTTTCAAATCTTCGTTC
>WJXA01000412.1:0-69219 GCA_014282245.1 Rhododendron simsii | reverse complement strand
TGCGAAAGCACGGCTCTTCCGTGGATCTTATTGCTTCAAGAGTTCAATATTACGATCAAGGATAAAAAGGGGGTGGAAAATGTGGTGGCGGATCATTTGTCTCGCCTTGAATTTGAGGACTCTTCTTCTAAGCTCCAATTGTTGATACATTCCCGGACGAACAACTCTTTGCTGTTTCGAGTTGCCCTTGGTATGCCGACATTGTCAACTATCTTGTCACCGGGCGAATTCCAGACATTGGACCCCACAAGACCGAGGCTCTTCTTTAGTGAGGTGAAAAGATTTTTCTTTGATGATCCTTATCTCTTCAATATTGCTCGGACCAAATTATCCGGCGGTGTGTGCCCGATGAAGATCAACGGGGCATTCTCTCATTTTGTCATACTGAGGCGTGTGGTGGCCATTTCTCTCATAAAAAGACCACCGCCAAAATTCTTCAATGTGGGTTCTATTGGCCAAGTCTCCATAAGGATGCTTATGCATTTTGTCGGGCCTGTGAGCAATGCCAAAAACTAGGTGCGGTGACTCGGAGGAACATGATGCCCCTCACCAATATCCTAGTCGTGGAAGTGTTTGATTGTTGGGGCATTGACTTTATGGGCCCATTTCCAAATTCTCACGGTTTCTTTATATTCTCTTGGCGGTGGACTACGTGTCCAAATGGGTTGAAGCCGTTGCTACGCGCACCAACGATCATGCAGTGGTGCTTGCTTTTCTCAAGGAGCATATTTTGTCACGGTTTGGAACACCCCGGGCCATTATAAGCGATCAAGGCTCACACTTCTGCAATCGGCCTTTTGCGGCCCTCATGAAGAAGTATGGCATTACCCACAAGGTATCCACCGCCTATCATCCGCAAACCAATGGCCAAGCCGAGCTCGCCAATCGTGAGGTAAAGCACATTTTGGAAAAAACCGTTAATCCAAACCGGAAGGATTGGTCACTTCGTTTGACCGATGCTTTGTGGGCATACCGGACCGCGTACAAGACCGTGTTAGGCGCTTCGCCCTATCGGCTTGTCTACGGTAAGGCGTGTCACCTCCCGGTTGAGTTGGAACACAAGGCATATTGGGCGATAAAATCTTTAAACTTTCGGTTGCCCAATGCCGGCGTTCATCGTAAACTCCAACTCAATGAACTTGAGGAAATCCGGCGGGATGCTTATGATAACACCAACATTTACAAATCCAAAGTCAAAGCATTCCATGATAAGAATATCCAAAGAAAGAATTTTGAGGTGGGGCAAAAAGTGTTGTTGTACAATTCTAAACTCCATGTTTTTCCCGGAAAATTGCGATCTCGTTGGGAGGGGCCCTATGTTGTGCACAAAGTTTTTCCACACGGTGTCATTGAAATCATGAATCCCGCAAATAGTCATATTTTTAAAGTGAATGGTCAACGCTTAAAACCGTTTTTGGAAAACTTTGCGGTAGAGGACACGGGGGAGGAGTTAGTTGATCCGGTTTATCCGGATGATCCATTGGTTTGAAGAGTTCTAAAAAAAAAAAAAAAAATGTTTTCACGGGGAGCTTTTGCGTACTTCTGGACTTAATTGTTTGGAAGGCCCGGCCTCTTCGGAGGTACCCATCATTGACTTGGGTTTATAGCTTCGCACGCCGCTATTCAAACAAGGTTCGTGTACCCAGCTCCGGTTAGTAAGGGCAAATCTTTTGTGGTCCGGTATAGCCACCTGTGTTTCGCCTAAGGTGTTGTCTCTTTTGCTTTGCGACACCTTAAGCGAAACAGGGGGAGAAAAGTAGTACCCGTTCAATCACGTGACGATTCGGTGGTTTAAATACTTGTTAATAATGATTTTTGTTGCCGGGCTACCATGAGCCGGCGGTACTAATGTCATTTGTCTCCTAGTAGGTAGTCGGTTCTTCAGTCTTTTGCAGGGCAGCGCGCTACCGCACCAGCCTTGGTAGTTTGGGTCTAACAGCCGGGGTGAGTGAGGCATTCAGGAGCCCTAAGCATGGGTGCGACTAGGTGTCGCGGTTGTAAGACCAAAAAGCTCCGGCGATGGCTCTGTGTGACTAGCTATGGTTCCGAAGATGGGGCCGAAAGAGTGGGCCTTGGAAGCGGTTCCGATGACGAACAGTGGCAATGACGGAAAATCCTCCAACTTGGTCGAGGTATCGGGTGGTTGACATTCCACCCCGTCGGTACATTTTTTGTTCTCCCTCTCTTCTTGTCCGTCTTTTTGCATCGCGGACGCTGCTCATTTCAAGTTGGGGGGGGGGAAAATACAATTTAGTTACTTTGTGTTTTCGGTTTTGCGTAGAGAATTTTTTTTTGGGCAATCTTCCTTTGTATGTAGTAGATTTGCATTGTTAAGATACATTGCATATGCTCGTTTTGTATTCGTAAGTGGCAAAAGCACCGGTTTGAATGAACCAATTTTTTTTTGGAAATAACCAACTCATTCCATTAGCATGTTCATGTCGTGTGTGGATCGAATTGTGCTAAGTGCGTTTGAGTCAGTTAACCGCGTAGAGTGAAGGTTAAATTTTTGTTGTTTCCCATGTTTCCTTTTTGAATTTCGTACCCGTAGATTAGTTAAATTTATACTCTTGTACATACTGGAGTACCCTCGATTTTGGTTATGCATTATAATGGAGCTGTTGGCGTACTTGAAAGATGAAACAAGGCATTCCTTCTATGATTTAGCCTCATATCATTACCGTTGCACCCCTTTTGTGAGCCTAGTCCGAGTCTCTTTTTTTTTGTTTACCCTAAGAAACCGGACGTTTGGAGGGTTGTCTGGAGTAGTAGAACGGGGTTCAGGTGGTTTGGGATCAGTTGGAGTGTTCGGAACATGATCAAGGAAGTCTTAACCATTGTCGGGCCGCTTGAACTGGGAAAACTGAACTGCAGAATCCAGAAAGCACCGGGATCGATCTCCCAAACACCAGGGATCGATCCCCCAGCAGCCAGCCGTGAATCCAGAGAGCCCGGGATCGATCCCCCGAACACCAGGGATCGATCCCCCGTCGGTTATTTTGAAAAAAAAATGGACCACTATTTAAACCTTGCACTCATTCTCTCTCTCTTCCCACGCCATTTCCCCAGCCAAAGAACCCTAACTCCATAGCCATTCCTCTCACTCTTTCACCCATATCTCCCTCAATTCTCCACCAAATCTCAAAATTCTTCCTCCAATCTTCAGGAAATCTTCAAAGCTTCAAGATCCAAGCATCAATTTCAAAGGGTTTCCCACCAAACAAGGTAACCCACTTCTCCCTCTCTCTTTAATCCGAAAATACCCTCTCCCTCTCCTTGCCCACGTTTTTCTCATCTCCCTCCATATAAACCACCCCCAAACCACTCAAATGGCTAGAATCTCACCCAAACTCAACCACTCAACCCCTAATCCGAAAATCCCTACCCTCCTTGCATGGGTTCTCATGTTTTTTGTGGGTTTTGGATTGCTTTCAATGGTTGTAGTCGGAATGGCGGGGGGGAAGCGAAAGGTCACTGCCAAGAGGGCTCGTGGAGGTGGTTCCGACAGGGCTAGGGCAATCGAGGAAGAGGAGGAGGAGGTTGATGCTGAAATGGGGGAACCGGAGGAGTCTCAAGGGGTCACGCGAAAAAATTGGAAGAGCAGAATGGCAGATCGGGGGTTCAGGTGCGAGCGCCAAGTCGACACCAAAAGTTTGGGCACCGAACTACATGGCATCCCCCACATCACTCGTAGAGGTTTGACTTTTTGGTTTAAGAAGTTAAAAGGGTATAATAAGGCATGTGTTGTCGAATTTTATCAGAATATGGTGTCGGTCTTGGATGTGCCTGTGGAAGAAATGCGTATCGAGTCAATGATTGATAATGTGCGTGTAACATTAACCCCTGACATTATTGCTAAGTACCTGGGGTACACTCGACCCCCGCTCTCAACAGTGAACTACCCCCTCCCCGGTGGAGCGTACATTGACCCGGCTCTAGTTAACAGTGCCCTGTACTCCGACATGGGACTTTATGATGGGCACCATAAGCCGGGACTTTTTAGGGAAGAGTATCGTCTATTGAACAAGGCTATCCATGTGAATCTTTTCCCGAGGGGTTCCGAACACCATCCGCGTCAGAGAGGGGCAGAGTTATTGTTTGTATTTGCAAGTGAGGAGTTGGTTTTTGATGCCGCCCTATGGATCTTCTACCAGGTTCATAACTTCCAGGCCGAGTCTCAAAATACGGCCCGTATGCCTTTTCCGTGCATGATAAGCAAAATATGCAAAAGTCAAAAAGTGCGGGGACCGAGATATGCTCATCTTGAACCACTGAAACCCGGGCCTCTTGATGCTTCATTTGTAACCAAAAGTAAATCTCAATCTCACGATCCACCGAGCCCAAAAAGGAAAACTAAGTTAGCCGAAATGACCGAAATGCCCGGGCCAAAGGAAAAGCTGGATTCATGGGTGAAAAAATTGTTTTGCATGACCGCGTGGTTGGTGAAAGAAAATCGGAAAATGAAACAAGAAAGGAAAGTGGACCGCAAAGTGATTGCAAGGCAAGCACACAAAGTGGATTGGTTGGTCCAACGATCTCCTGCCGCAGCGGAGTATGTTGCCCCTCCAGAAGTTGAATCGGAGGATAGCGATGAGAGCGAGAATGAGGAAGACGAGGAATTGAATCCGGGGATATTCCGAGGTGAGGGGACTGAGTTTGTGGTTGACCCTGGCGCCAGTGGAGGGGACGGTGATGAGTAGTCGTTTGTGGCAGGAGCAGTAGTAGTAGTAGTACTATGTTTTTCTTTATTGTTTTTTTTTGAGTCGGTGGTTGTCTTTGCATCTATGCCTGTCGAGTCTTTATTTAGCGTCCTTTCAGCAGTTGAGTTTGTGGGTTTGTGGCCAGATGAGTAGAGTAATGGTAGGTTTTGGTTGCCGGTCATGGGGTAGTCGTTCCTGAGCTAGCATAGACCGCCAACCATTTTGTCTAACCTTTTCGTTGTAACCCGATTTCATTAAAAGCTGATGAAAGTCCTTAGTAGATTTTGAGTACGCCTATGTTTTCCATGCTATGCATTCCCGAAAGCTTGTGGTATTTAGTTATGTTCTTTTGTGATTTTCTTTTCAGTCCTTGTGCATAATAAGCTCTTACTTCGTTGCAAGCGAATTCATTGAATGATATGCGTAACTTTTTGTTTCGGTTATTGCATAAACCCTTTGTGCTTGATCATGGGATACATTTTATATTGGTCTAGTGATTTCTTTGTTGAGCGTTACCCTCGTGAGAATCGGAACCAAAGCTCATCGTGGTTAACCTTCTCACATGCTGTCTTTAATAAGGTTTGTGAATCATGGTGCATGGCATGCTTGCGGGGTGAGTTGTGATGAAAATTTTTAGACTTTTGCCATTTCAGAAGGTGTCGAGCATATGTTTTGTACCTTATTTTTAGTTGGGAAGATTGTATAGATCATTGATAGCTTTTTGTCGTTACTCGGGACGAGTAAAGTCCAAGTTGGGGGTGTGATAAGCCTTGAATAGTGTAAATTGTGAGGCTTATCTTCCTCCGTTTTGTCTCACTTGCATGCATACTTGTGCGGTTTTGTTTAATATTGTGCGCAAGTGTATTTTTGTGGAGCGACAGGTAATTGGAGTAAATATGGATAGTTTCCAAGGTTTCTAAGAATCACCGGAGGAGTGCGGATGTGCTGGATGTACGTGGGTGGCTTTGAGGGGTGATCCCGAGTTCTAAAGGAGCGAACCGGAGCAATAGGGGAGTACTCGAAGCAGCCAAGAGCTGAAGGCAGCAGCAAGAAGGCAGCAGAGCAGTCCAGTAGCCACCGGGATCGATCCCCCTCTGACCAGGGATCGATCCCTCCAACTCAGCAGAACAATCCAGTGGCACTAGGGATCGATCCCCCTCTGACCAGGGATCGATCCCTCACTCTTGCGCGGACACTTTTGTGGCATTTTTGTAAATCTTTTGTAAAGGGGGTATATATACCAGCCCTTGTCCGAAATGTAGGGCACTTTACTTTTTGCACTTTCTCTCTCTACCTCCATTAAAGGAGCTCCAACCTCTCTCTTCATTCATGTCTTGAGGGGTGAATTTAGGTACGATCTATTTACTTCCGAAGCATTTCGCCTTCATTAAAGTTGTAAAGAACTTCTTCCTCTTCGAGGATCTGGTGTTTATTTCGCGTTTAGTTCATGTTTGGTATTTTCCTTATGTTTAACCTAGCTTATTTCATCTTTCCTTGCACTATGAGTGAGTAGTGTACCAAGGTTGGGTTGTGGGATGGTTAACATCCCGTAGCCAAGGGTGAAACTCGTTCTTCTCGTGTACAACTCCATTTTCTAGCTTAAGCATGGGTAGGGACTGATTTTATGTATCAAAACTTAGAGGTGTTAATCTCTTTGATCCAATGTAGGCAAGAGATAAGCCTTTTGTCACATTGGATACTTGGAGCGATGTCCCTCTTGGTGTTTGTCAAAATGAATTAAAAAGGGCCCGAGCCACGTTTAACACTTCGGTTAAAAGAGAAGAATCGAGTTTATCCTTGTGTTATTGGTGTTGATTATCCCTAGACCTCGCCTTTAGTTTAATCTCCCGTAAAAAGAAGCCGTAGTTAGGTTAAGCAGCCAGTCTCTAAAATCTCTCAGTTGGCCGTCTCAACGCCGAATTTGGTTGGCGGTCCTAACGCTACAATCTCTTTCAAAACAACCTTCCGAACGAGTTATGGATGCGCTCCCTGTGGATTCGACCCCGGACTTCCGGGTTTTATTATGCTTTCAACCGACCTAGCCCTACGCTTGGGGCATTCTTATTGCAACACACATTAAGGTCGCAAGCACTGGTTATGGCAGAATGTTGTGATATCATCGAATTTTGGGTTTCATAGGAGTTTGGGAGAACAAGAAGAACCGAAGGGTGTTTTTGTCTTTTCATCACATAACTTTTGGAGGAAAATTCAGTTTTTCATGTCATAAATGCAATTGCGGCGCGTGAGGGACACATGCTGTTAGTTTGGACGGAATATCCAACGGTTGCAGTTTACTCCAAAACCATAGGGGGGTTATGTGCTCATTAATTAACCACAGGGAGGTAATCTGCCAAAGGTCCAAATCTCGGGGAGGTTTTCCGTACTTTGCCCTTAAAAATACTCATAACAACATAACCTAACTTCCAAAATACATTAACCGAAATCAACTATATATGCCGAAGGATGCATGCCATCCAAAAGGCTTTAATTTAAGGATACAAAATGAGATTTAGTACTACAACAATATAATCTACTTTTGATGACACTAAGTGTTCGCCGTCGTGCTTGCACGAGGATTTCATGTCCGTTGTTTGTTTTTCCCGGGTAAATGAATTTAGGGAGATGATGAGCACCCATTATTGCAGATATTTGGTGCGACTAGTCCCGTTTTATATTGTTTTAACTTACGTTTATTTAACTTCTATAGCAATATTGCACGTAAGGAGTGGTTTACTAGTTTCAGGTAAAACGTGCAAATAAGGCGCGTTTGAAGGCCATGGAATGCTCCGGATGCTTCCAAGTACCCGAAGATCCTGTCGGCCCCCTAAATTCTGTCTAAGTATGGAAAAATGACTTTCTGAAAAAGTTTCGATTTTCAAGATGAAAAATGGCGGTAATTGATCCTTGAATTTTTCTAAGAGTAACTACAAAGTTACAAGGTTTAATTTGAAGAGCAAGGTTATGTTTTGATCCATTTTCTCTTGAAAAAAACGTGCAGTTTTCCATTTTGTACTAAAAGTGGGGGGTTGACATTTTGATTTAAATGGAATCTTGAAATTCTGGTAATGCCATTGTTTCCAAATGGGGGGTACTTTCTTATTTTCATTAAATAAATTAAAGTAAAGGAAAGGTAAAATAAAGGTTTAAAATGTAGCATTTACTTAACTTTAGAGAATGAAAATAAGTGCTGAGAAGCTGTTAAGTTGCTGGGAGCTGTTTGTTGAAGCTGAAGCCAACCTGAAATCTGCAGTTTTGAAGAATGTTATCGATAACATTCCATTTGTTATCGATAACATTGGTCCCATTTTGGTCCAGAAGTTGTCCAGACCTGAGGGTATCGATAACATTTAGTTTGAGTTATCGATAACTTGCTTCTCCGGGGGAATATTTGAAGGATGTTATCAATACCTTTGCTTATGGTATCGATAACATTGGTCTCCAGCAGATATTTTTACTGCTTTTTGGACTTTCCATTTATGGAATACTTGCCACTTTTGCAAGTTCAGGGATATTTTGGTAGAGGATGAGTTGCCTTGTATAAATAGGCCCCCCTCTCTCTCTCCCTCCCTCATATAGATAGAATAGGTAGATATTTATGTTTTAAGTCTTTTTATTCCTAGAACTCCATTTTCATTGCTTTCAAGTTCTTGTCTTTAATTCCTCCATAGTTCAAGTAAGTGTTGTTGTTTGATTTAAATCTCAAGCGTTAACGTTGTTCGTGTGGATTAGATCTTCTCATAAATCTAGTTTATTTCCGTTTTCATCGGTTTAACATGTTTTCATTTTCTAGTATAATCTCTATTCTTTTTCCTATGTGTGAGTAGTTAATTGGTTTGGTCATGGGGTGAGATGAACCCTACGAATTAGTCGTTTAAACAGTTTCGCCTAAACTTTAGCTCGATTTCAAGGTTTTGAATGAATTAAACCCATGATTTCCTGCACTGATTATGGGTTCGGTGGCTTCTTTGATCAATGAAGTCTATCGCCTTGTGCTACATGCTCGATAATCTTACGCGTGCGAACGATCCATTTTCGTCTCTCACTTGCGTTAAATGAGTTCAGTTTGAATTAATGCCTTGAGTTGAGTTATAAGTAGTCTTCAGTTTTTAATTCTTCAAGTGGAATCCGGACGGTTTCGGTTCACTCATGAGTTAGATGAAGGAACCGTTTTATGGCTAAGTCGTGGGTAAATCAATCCTTTTGGCTCGGCCATCTTTAATCTAGTTTAATTTCAAATTCAATTCCGTTAATCAAATCAATCACCAAGTTGGCCGCTTGAAGGCCTCGCTGCATACTTACTATCTAATCCAAATACGCTGAAGAAGATTTCTCTGTGGGAACGATCCCGGTCTTTCCGGTTTATATGCTATCAACGACCTAGCCCTTTGCTTGGGTGCAAACCTTATTAGAGGATAGGTTGCGGTGTTAAGCAGGAGATAAGCAATCGGCCAATGTGAACTCAATCTGTAGCATGTTACATGTACGATTAAGAGTTTAAATGTTTGCAATATTAATGTAAAGTTGGGAAATTGGACTCATACCACACCCTTGTGTAATATTGTTCACTTAAGAATGAACCAAGCAAAATTTTAATACATTTATATGGTTTCAGTAACTTGTAAGTATATCCCTTTTCGATGAGCATCAGCAAATCGACATGTGCGTGTTCCCCAAAAAATAAATGGAATGGGGAGAATTTAATGATTTTCCCATCAAGAATTAACTAATCAAATGGAAGGGTATACATCTGATAATTGTTTTGCACAGGTCAACCAGTGAAGTCAAAATCAGTGCACGAATATGATTTGGCAAGTTTTAAAGTCTACAGCCTCATCGTATTTGGAATTGGAGTTGAACCATACAAAGCGCTAAAGTAGAGAAAAGTTCCTCTCTTATCTCTCTTTCCTTTCCCATTAGACTACCAAACATTCCAATCTGTCAAAGAACCCAAGGGAAAAGAAATAGATCAGCTTGAATCATCGAAGTATTCAATATATTTAAGTTTTTTCGGGAAAAAATCAATTCGTTTAAGCAACATAAAGAAAGACCCACAAAAAGATAGTATCAATTTTAACAAATAAAGAATAACCTCTGCCACAAAACAAACCAATTCAATGAGCCTCTCTGATCTGCTTTATTTTTTCTTTGGCTAAGAAATCTATGACAACGTTAGCTAGAAACATTCAACCAAAACATCCATTTTCCAAAATTAACTTGACTAAATATCCTTGTCTGAATCTCAATTCCCTATCTTGGTTTCAATTTCATTGTATCCTCAGTAGCACCAATCCTTAGCATCTGCCTAAGTAGGTACCCTATCACCATTGTATGACATCGGTATATAAGACTTGCGTCAACAAATAACCAAGGGCCCTTTTCAAAAAAAGAAAAAGAAAAAACCCAAGGGCATAGAAGATGAATAATTAATTAATAAGAAAACCAACACACAATCAACCATTTACACATAAGCAACAAACAGATTCCAAAATTAAAGGCCACGAAATGATAACTAAGCAAGCTCACCTAGCTATGCAAATCTCGACACATAAGTGTGAAGGACAACTTTAACATCTAACAAAAATGTATTTTCCAACCAAACACACCTGATACTCATATTTCAATAGCACCTAAAACTTACAAATTAACTAAATACAAATCTATCGCAATAGTTTACCCCAAGCCCCTATTGAGGGGCTACAAAGCATGACCAACAAATGACTTAATTAAATTTACTATGCTATTTTGTACAGACTCGTCAAAACCGAATACTTAAAACCAAGTTAATTCCCTAATTTATTTAAAGCATTATGCAAAGAATATAAACAAAGTACCCCTATTTTTTCCCTCTATAAATTTCCGCACAATCCATGACTTAAACATAGTCTAAAAACGGAAGTGAAAGACCAACCACTTGTTCTGAGCAAAGAAAGCAAATATGCTGCACTGATTCAAATTATTACCTTCCAACAATAGCTAGATCACTCGTTCCTTGGCTCTGATGGTCTTGGGCTATTTCTGCGAATTTGTGGCTCCAATGAGCTTTTTCACATATTTTTTCTTCACTCATTCAGACTGGCCTGTAAAAGTAAAAACATCAAATTTGGCTAAATCTGAAGTTGTTATAAAAGGAAATGGTAGTCAAAGTTATATTCTAATCATACCAACAACAGGCTACAACAAAGGAAGTGGCATATGCCATTGAAAACAGGTAATCACTTGAGATTATGATGATGCTTTTGGAAAAAGTTCTTTGAATTTATTGCTATTATAGTCACCACAAGCTTCAAACCTTTTCACTCAAAATGTTGTACAACTCATGCAATGCTGAATAGGAAGAAGGAAGAAAAATATTCAAGATTGAACTCAAAACAACATTAAATAACCAATGCAAAAAAGATTTTTATTTTTCCAAATGGCCGGATTCAAGTCTTAAATAGCGCTAGTCATAGTCAAACTCATTCCCCTATTTTTAATTGAAGGATGGGAACCAGAAAGAAGTAGGGGTGAGCAAAATATCCGTCAAACCGTAAATCCAGTCCAAACCAATCCAAACCGAAAGATTTGGTTCGGTTTTTTAGTAATATGGTTTGGTCATGGTTTAAAAAATTAGAAACCGCATTATATGGTTTGGTTTGTGGATTCATGTTCACGGTTATGGTTCCAAACCGATCCGAACCGTATAATATATATCTCTATTATAAAACAGAAGGGTGTGGGGACAAGTTGTTGGAACGGTTTAGATTCATTTGATTTAAAGGCTGTAGTGCATTCTCCCACTTCTCGGTTAAGTGCCTATGGTTTTCACCTAAATTACAAACTGTCATCCCCTTCCAACAGAGATACGTAGTGTCGTAGGCACGGACTAGCACTAGTATATATATAATATGTATAGTTATATATATTTTGATTATAATTCACCAAATAAATATGGTGCCTACTTTCCTAATTTATTGATCCTATTATATCTACCAATATTTAGTTTTTCAATTCCTATTCCTATACTTCATCTACTACCATTACTAAGACTAATTACCCTAACTTTCTATATAAGAAAATCTATCCCTATACTATATAAACCTAATGTACAACGTAGCATCCATCTCTTTGCCCTTTTATTTGGCTAAACTATCTTAATTTGTTTAATAAGTGGTATTCTTAGTTGGTTCATTTTAGTGACTCACCGATATTTCGTTTTATTTGTTTGAGGCAATTATTAGTATTCTACTCTTAAATTAGTTGGTTGATATTAGTTTGTTTTAAGAATTTGAATGAAATTGATTTTAATATAAGTTTTTTTTTTAATTTATCTTCGTAATTTTAAGTACTTCAAATATTTTTTTGGAGATGATAGCTTAGTTCAAAGCAAACCGTGGTTAAAACCGAACCGAACCGTAGTCTAATGGATTGGATTGGTTTGGTTCTATGCGTTTTGTGGGTTAGTTTGGTTCTCGAAATTTATAATCCGTAGGTATTGGTTTGGTTCTTGGTTTACTATAAAACCGAACCAAACCGGACCATGCTCACCCCTAGAAAGAAGAGGTTCTCATTCTGCAATGCTTAATGGGCAAGAATTAATTTGTAGGTAATAGTGATGTGTATGTTGTATGCCAAGCCACTTGACTTGCATATGGTAAGTGTTCAATACTGTAACCCCTTGAGGTGAAGCTTTTTATAGTATTTTCCTTAAACTTGAATACTCCCAGGTAAGGAGGCACAAAATGAGAGCCAAATTTGCACACTCCTAAACTTGCTCAATGCTCCCACTCCAGATGTAGGCTAACAATGAACGTATTCACCATCCTTTCCCAATTAAAAAGAACATCCATCAATCTGTAACTTATTTACCAAACGCAACAAAAAAGATTCAACAAAAAATGCAACCACACGCAAATGCAACCAAAAAAAAAAGCTAATTATAACAGACCAACATTTTTAGCATCAAAAGAGAGAAATTATTTAAATAAAAAACCTAATTATAACATATTTCACAGGAACTACCTATCCAAATTACTTAACAGTGAATTCCGATAACAAAAATAGGACATTCCTCTTCTTCTTCCATAAGTAAACAAATCATTCCTAAAACAAATAAACACATAAAATGAAATAAAACTTCCTTTTTTTTTATCCAGATTTAAAGTTGAAAGCAAGAGAGAAACTGCAATATTTGAAAGAAGAGTCAAATAACATGATAATGCTTATCATTCCAATGGAAAGGGTAATGTCTGCAAATACAAAGCATTTACATTCCAACATTGCTTCATACCAGTACACACAATCCCAAAAAGAAGTTCCATAAGGTAAAAGAAGAACTATTTTCATATTTTTAAAGACCAAAGCACGTAAGCCATAAGGTTAATCAATTAGTTACAACTTAGAAACGACAAACCTTTCTTGCTTGTTCTTCCTTCATCTTTGCAACTCGAATGCTCTGAGTTGACAAATTAATTTTCTTTCTCATGTGTTCAAGAGCTTAGGCTATATAATAGAGCTACAATCATAAATATCATAATTCTATCCATAAGAAGAAAAGAAGAGGAATTTAACAATTTTCTAAAAGCAAGTTATGACAATGACCCAATATGCTTTTTTAGGTCCAGCTATTAGCTTCATCTCCAAGGAAAGTTTTGCCAACTCTCGTTCAACATCACAAATTTTTAAATACTTTTCTTGAATGTATCTGATCAAAAGTATAACAAAAAAGTGACCTAAATGTTACATATACTGAACTTCAACAGCAGAGAATCGAAAAGGCAAGACTACTTCACCCACCATTGTTCTAGACTTATTGATTAAAGGGAAATGGATATGTCAAACTTCAGTAGATTACTCTGCTATGTCGCAAACGGAACCTATTTATTTTTTCCCCTATCAATAAGAGAATGTTTACAAGTGTTATGAGAAGTAAATCAAATTGGGCTATAGATCATATGAAAAAGTCGAACTATATAGACACATTGCCGATGGTCCGATTTACTGGTTGTCAGTTACTTTATCTTTTCTGAACTTTGATTTTGGTGGGTTAAATTGAAATACTTATTCAAGCAACTTGGTTAGCTCAACAAGCCACCCTTACATTTTTTTAACAGAATCGTGGGTGCTCATTTTATTGATTCACACGTACATTAATTTGAGCGACATCTACATTAATCGGTACGCAAAACAAAAAAATACTACCTTTTGTTGGGTGCTATCCCGAATATGAAAGTGCAGGACATCTCACAATAACTGTAAAAAGCGATAAAAAATAGCCAAATCATGAATTCATGGTTAGTGGCTCTGTGAGCGTATCTTGGTAAGATAAGCACTACCCAAAAAGGCGAATAGATTTGTAAATTTCACCTTTCGTTCTAGAGAGAGGGTTCCAGACCTCTTAATGAGACCGTCGATAGTCCGAGATGTTCTACGAAAGAACAACGGTTAAAAAAAGTAGGGAAAAATTGCGTAGTGGTAATATAATAGTAGTTGAAAATCCGTAAAATCGAAAACCCCAAAAGTATATTAGGGAGCAAGTACAAACTAGCAAAATCTTGTCGATGGTTTAGGATTTTAACGAACATCAGTTAGGGTTTGAATCATCAAGAGACGACGTCTTATCAGTCACGTAGCCGCAAACATGGTTACGAAGAGAGGCCGTAGCCAACAAGACGTCATCGTCCTCCATGGCAGGAGAAGGCGAGAGCAGCGACGAGTCCTTGGAATCCATGCACAGATCACATAATTTGAGGACCGATCGGAGAGACTCCTTTGTGGAACTTCGGAAACCCTAGTTTTCAGTTCAAGTGGAGATCGAAAGTGTTTGCATGTCGATTGGATTGGAAGAGAGGAAACGAAAGGGCAAAGGAGAAAGTAAGTCTTTCTCACAACGTGGCCAAAGCTAGTCCACAAGGAAACGTTGGCATGACGTAACCACATGACATAATACGGAAAGACCAAATTACCTATCATCACAAACCTGGCCAGCTCCAATCCAGGGGCTTAATTGGAAAAATTGGGCAAAAATGACCAAACCCTTTCAACGTTCTTTTATTAAAGAGAGAAAAGAGGAAAAAAAACAAATAAATAAAAGGTTAGATATTTGTAGTACTAGTACATACTTGGAAGTCAGAAAGTCTGTCCACACAGACATTACATCCACAAATTCTAAGCAAATTTTTTTGTGGGGTTCACCGCGGGTCCCATACAAGCGATCCAAACCGTTCATTAAATGTAAAACACTTTTTCAAGGGTCTCCGTGAAAAATAAGCTTAATACGATACTTATATGTGCTCGATCCAAATATTTAACATTTCATTTTATTGAAATCTCAATGAAAAGTTAGATAATTGAGTCGAGAACTAAAAGGTATCGGATTGAACTAATTTTTCATAGGAACCATTGAAAAAGTATTTTACATTTAATGAATGGCTCAGATTATTTGTGTGGGACCCATAGTGGGCCCCACAAAACAATCTGTGCACCTTGTTCTGTGTGGGTAGACTGGTTCCTTGGAAGTAGGCTTAAAGCTTAAGCCCAATCGAGTACAGAAGACCAATTCCTAAGGCCCAATATAAACCAAACCACTAAGAAAATGGATATTGCGTATCTTTTTGGACAACCGTCTCATACATAAACCCCACTCTTAAAGCCCCTTTGGATGGGTGATTTGGTGAGAAAAAAAATTTAAAGAGTCTCTCTATCGCTCATTAAGATTGTATGGTAAGACATGGAAAGAAAAGTACCAAAATGAAAATTTTGGGTTGGCCCCTTTCCTCTTTCTCACCAAATCTCTCTCAGTGAGAAAACGCTACCCAATTAAATTCTCATAATTTTTCACTATCTAATAGTAGCATCTCCAATCCAATGCTTCATTTTTATCTCTATATTTTAATTTGAGAGGATCAACAATATATATAGTTTATTTAAAATTTGACTTTGGAGCATTACTTTATTTGACCCAACTCCAACCTAACACTTAATCATTCTAAAAACTTACTCCATATCTCTACCATTCCACACTTTCCCCCCTAATTTCAAATTTAAATTTTCTAAAATTTTATTCGACATATTGATTTTTGGTCTTATATTATAGGTATTGTATATATCTTTTGAATAATGCTAATTATATGAAACATAAATATGCATAAACATTTGATGAATAAAATATGATTAGTTAATATGAATAGTGTATTGATGCACATCCTCCATAATTTTTTCATACTCCATATGTGTACCTAATAATCTCCTCCTCCAACCCATCTATCTCTATATCTCTAGTATGGAGAACCAAAACTCTACGTTGGATAATCAAGCCACTCCAAACCATCTCCATTTGGGGTCTCCAAAATAGAGACCCTCTTTTGATTCTCCAAAAAATGGAGATCCATCTTCATTTATTAAAATGCAAAGTTTGTATTATATACAAGTTCTATGTACACAACATAGATATTGATAATATCTTTAAAATGTGAATGATGTTCGATATTTTTTACAAATACATTAAGTTACTTTAATTAAAATTTTGGAGGGAAAATTGTATTTTGAAAAGGAATTAATGAAGGTGCATGTATTTAAAAAATGGAGATAAAAATGTATGAATAATTATATTCCCTGTACATACTTTTTCTAGAAAATGCAATACTTCGATTAAGATTTTAATATTTTGGTGGAAAAAATATATAAAGCGTCTCAATTTATATTTTGCTTCAGGCCCCCAATAAGATAGATTCGGCGCTCTGCTTTGTTCTCGAGGAATGGGAGACGATCCATATCCTTTGGGAAAAAATCCAATGCGCCTTGGGATTGACAATATTGGACATCTCCAACACACAATGGCCAATGAGCTGCTAGTTAAAGCGACTGAAAAACCTCTCCATGCCTTTTTGTGAAACCCAACTCAACTGTAGCCTGCAACTGGCCTGTTTCCCGGACTTGTGCATGGTTCGCTTGGATGGTCCGATTTATTTACTTTGCAGAACTAAAAAATAAGAGTGTTTAAGAAAATAGTTCGAACCGTAAAATGGATTTAATTCAGACCGAACCGATCTATTTGGTTTGCTTCTGCAGTTCTACAGTCAGGTTATGGTTCCAAAAAAATAAGAACCATTAATTTCGGTTTAGTTACTGGTCCTCAATTAATAAACCGTGGTTAGAATCGAACCTGACCGTTCATACTAAGATAAATATAGATATACATATGTGTGTGTAATTAAATCTGTATTTGAATTTGGTAGTATTTGGCTACGAAAATGCTCAAGGATTGAGCGTGCGGGCGTGCCCAAGATTTGTCGCGTCTAACGTAAGGACTGGGCGTCCCTTTTCTGACTTCGAATCTGTGAGGGCGATAGTGATGCAAACCTAAGGGTTAGATTGCAGTGATGGTTCGTGGTTTTGCCTCTACGAACGAGGACTTAATAATTTCCTAACCGTGTAGGAAAAGAAGTAGCAACGTAGAATAACTTTGATATATCGTAATAACAAAGTTGGGGTATGAGAGAGATATGAATAATCTTATTACGTCGTAGTAATAAAATTGGGATACAAGAGAGATAGAAACTCGATCTACTTGGAGAAGTAATTGAGTGAATGTGAGACTATGAGATAATTGCTTCGCTGGGAAGGCTTTGGTTTTTAAGCGTTGAGCTTGATTGGTGTGTGGACCCTTTTTTCATCTTGAGTTCTTCTATTTATAGGCCAAAAACTTCCACGGCTTTGCATGCAAAGGCTTTGTTGTCTTCCTTCCCGTGATGACACGTGTCCCATGTAGCTCCTCCATTTGTGCGTTACATGGGATAATGGGCAGTTGACGTGAATTGCCCATGTGATTTTCCCAATCGTGGGGAATTTACTGAAGGTGAACAAACAATTACCCACATGTTGGTTTTAATCATGGGTGGTTGAGAGAATCATGGGCCATGTATTTCTCTCTCCATTTCCTATTTCCATGGGTAGTTGGCCACATCACTCCTATTTCCGTGGGTTTGCAAAAAATCACCAGCCATTTGACTTGGTCAAATGGCTCCTTGTCCGGCATCCATGTCTTTCTTTTCTTCCACTTTTCATGGGCCACTTAGGTAATGGGCCATCTAATTAAATTAAATGGCCCTTTAATATTTTTAACCCATAACAACACTTACCGAGTTCAAACAAATCATGGGCCGACTGAAATCTTTTGCATATAGGCCCAAAACTTCTCAAACTTGAGTCCGAATCCAACTAAAATTAGTTGGGCCCAGTTAACATGGGTTTGGCCCAATAATTTTGATCCAATACATCTCTATTTTTTGGCCCAATTTAATTAAAAGATAATTAAATGGCCTTCCAACGCTTGCCCAGGACTGGATGCCAAAAACGGGTGTAAACAATGCCCCCCCATGCCTTGATCTTGTTCAAGATCTAGGCTTGTAAATTAAGACAGAGTACAGTTTTTGGCATAACCAAACGAGTCCTTATTGCTAAATTTGAAACACTCAGGCTTGTTTAGCCTAAGAATTTTTTCCAAACAAATCAAATGCTTAAAATCAAAAAGGATAATCAGGCCTTAATGAGGCCTAACCATTTTTTGAATTCCCAATCATGTCTCTTAATTGGGTATTAGACTCCCACTTTGAATTAAACTCTAACAACTCCCAAGATAAAAATCCCACTGAAGATCCCTATCGGCAATAGTAATCATCATCCTTTAAGGCCTAGGGGACACGTGGCGACGCCCCAGACTTTGCATTGGCTGCCATGCAGTCTTTTCCACCGCCAGGACTCCCTCGGGTTAGCCAAGAGTCTAATCTCTTTACTTGCCCATTGAGTTTCGAACGTGAGGAGAGAGAATTTCAACGGCGTTCCTTGATTCCTGCACCGTGCTTCATAAAAACTCCACCTCTTGTAACTCCCATTCTCTTTCTACCTTCTCTCTGTTTCCTTTCCCTTTACTCGAGAGAAACCCAGAAAACAAAACCCTAAACCTTCGTAGCTTCTGTCTCTGTCCTCGATTCTTCACAGAGATGGCCACCCATAAAGCCCACACGCCACCTCCAAACCCTAATAGCTTATCCGTACAGATTCGCAAGATACTGGCTGATGAACACATCGCGATCACCAATGATGTTTTGGTGATCGTGAACGCTGACCGAGTAGGATTAGGGCCTGCTTTTCAGCTTGGGTTCCCTCCTCAACTCTCTTCGATGTACCCCCTGGCAGAAGAAGCCCTTCCTTTCGAGTCGCCTAGCCTTGACTGGAGCTGCTTCACTACAGAAATACCCAACAGACTTTGGCATAGACCTGACACCAGGTACATTGAGTGGCTTGATCGAGTAATGGAGGCTAAAGGAGACCTGTGGAGGCAGATTGGAATCAGAGACGCCATTCTTCTCAGCCGGTCTTTGATCGACATGGATAAGAATCTTTTCCTCGTAGCATCACAGTTCTGGTCAGTCACCACGAACTCATTCCATTTCAAGGTTGGTCTCATGAGCCCCACCCTTCAAGACCTGGCTTTTTTGACGGGCCTCCGTCCTCATGGGATTGAGGCCAACTACTTTTTATCCCAAAAAACCCCTTATTTTGAATATAAGGAACCCCTGTCCTTTTCTCCTTTTATAAATCATTATGCCAGGAAAGGTCCAGTTGAAGACACTGAGCATGTCTTCTATATTGGTTGAACAAGTTCATTTTCTGCGTGTCTGCCAATAGGGTAACCAAAGATTTTATTGACTTGGCCTGTGCCCTAGCTTCTGGGCAGAAGCTGGCACTAGGCCCCTTGGTCCTGGCACATCTTTACCGAGGTATGAAAGAGCTGATCAGTAACAAATTTGTCTTCGCCCCTGGTCCATTGTGGATCATCACCCTCTGGCTATGGTCCTACTTTCCCAAATTTGCTCCGCCCATGATCAAGAGATCAGAGAGTACTTGCTATGGCCTTCATTACATTGACACCCGCGGCCCTTGATTTGCGTTTGGCGTTTACTTCAAATTTTTCTACCACGAGCTTACGAGTATGGGAAAGAATTGGATGCCATTTGTAAGGGATACCGTACCTTGGTGGCTGAAACGAGGTGCCTCGGATCCAGGAGATGATTACGACGATCAGATGGAGGTCTGGACCAGCTTCTTGATCTCCAAGGACCTTATGTACGGGATGGCTTTTACCCCTACCAACTACAAGTGCAGAGTGGAGTACTACAATGCGGCTCAATTTGCCAGGCAATTCGGCTTGTGCGAGCTTACTCCTGTGCCCCCATACCAGTCCTTGAATGAGGACTTCACTGACAGGCCCGTGATCCAGCCGAGGGATTTGGAAAGAGTCAGGAACCTCCTCCCTGAAGCTAGGAAGACCTTCGCCCTTCACTCCTACGTGGAACGTACTGACAAGGGAGCGAAATTTGACAGCTGGTGGGGAAGTTATACGAAGCTGCATTTTTCTGCCCCATATCTAAACATTCTTACCAATGTTCTGCCTCATCCAACCGGCGCACCCGAACCTGGTATAACCGTTCCTTTGCAACAAGCTCGTCCTTCCCTAGCCTCCAATGTCAAAAGAAAAGGTAGTATAAAGAGGCTTACTTATGCTTTAATTTCCCTAATTCTTCATAAACCTGGATTAACTTCTCCTCTTGTTGACAGGCTCAGAGGATGATCCGAAGTAAGTGTCTGCAAATCCTCATGCTCAAAAGCCAAAAAGGGTGAAGACCACAGCCAAAAGGCAATGGCCAAAGGTATGAACCCTTTTAGTCCTCTGCTTGGTCCTTCAGGATAAGGTAATTATGCCTTTATTTTCTCTGTAGGCTTCTGAGACAGTAGTTGCTGGAAGAACACGGAGTAGTGCTAAGACAAGCTCTCCCGAAACTGATCCTTCGGGAAAGGTCTGGGCTCTCCTCAGCTCTTCTACCTACACTCTATTCGAATGTTCCACTAATTTTTCCTTCCTACAGGCCACCTCTAAAGGCGAAGAAGAGCAGGCAGAATCGGCCCCTTCGAAGAAAAAGAGATTGAGAAAGAAGATTTTAACGCCAGCCGATTCTGAGAACACCGTGTCTCCAACAGAGCATAATCCAATCGTAAGGATGTACTGTGACATGAAATTACCAGCTTTTATGGCCCCGTATTACTACCAACTCCCTCTTGTTTTCAATCCCCAGGAACTCGATGACTACTTTGAGGAGGAAGTAGAGGCTGAAGAGAAGAAACTCGACTTGTCTGACCAAGAACCTGAGCATGAGGCATCCTCAAGGACTCCAGAAAAACCCAGATCTCCAATTGCCCAGTCTGCTCCCTCAGTCAATCCTTCTGTTGAGCCCGAGCTTGCCAATGTGGCGGAGGAAGATGAGGATGAGGACTTGGACTCTCTGTTCAAATCTGCCCAGGATCTGTTGAAAGCAGCCACTTCTGGCACCTCTGGCAGTGGACTTGGCTCTACTTCACAATCTCAATTCTCTTCTGAAGAAGTTTCTGAGGCCAAAACAGCTCTCAGAATGGCCTTGCTTCAAAACTTTAAAGCTGTAGCCCATCCTGCTAGGGCTTCAAATATCAAGAAAGCCATGGACGTACTAGTAAAGTCCCAAGCCTTGGGGGCAGAAGAAACTATACTCCACCGTTTCCAAAAGGAATTCCCTGATATGGTGAAATCTCATGACTCCTCCTCCCATGAATTCAGCAAGGTACATGCCAAGATGGCAGAGCTAGAGGCGGTTGTCGTGGAGCTCGCCAAGTTCAGTGCTGAATGGCTTCAACTGAAGGAGGACATGCGATTCAATGAAGCAAACATTGTCGCTACCTCTGATGAGATTACAGACCTTAAGGCCAAATTAGCACGAGCCGAAGGCCGCTTGGTTGACCTCCGGAAGGAAGCCACGAATCTGTCCAAACAACATGACGATCTGAAAGCTGGATCACGGAGCCAAAAGATAAAATTGAACCTTCTGGTTGAGGAGATGCCAAATCTTCGAGGTCAGAGGGAAATGCTTGAAGCCCAGCTTGCCAGCCTTGACACCTCCTGGGAAGACCTCAAAAACAATCTTGAAGGCCGTCTGTAGGTCTTGACTTCTGAGATCTCACCTCTTTTCTTTTTGTTTTAAACTTGTCATAACTTTGATTTTGCTCTTTTTCTGTGCCTGGCCTGGAACTTTTCCTTAAATGGCCAAGGCACTGGTTTGGTTCAACGACAGGTGGCCTAAGCTTGAGGCCTTTATCAGTTTTTACATGACAGGTACCAGGGCCTCTGCTCAGGCCTTGCTAACAGACTTTCTATGGCTTGTTAGATTGGATTTCACCAAAGTCTCTCATTTCCCACATAGTAGGATAATGATGCTTTAAGTATTTTCCATTTGTTAAATGTTTAAACAAACCACCATTTAAGTCCATAAGAAGATAAACATTACCTTTAAGGACTTGAGCGATTTGGTAAGGCCCTTCCCAGGTTGGAGACCACTTGCCATATCTTGGATTCTTTTCTCCCAAAGGAAAGACTGCCTTCCAAACCAAGTCCCCTTCAGTGAAGCTTTTCTTTCTTACGCGTTTGTCGTAAGATCTGGCCACCCTTCTTTTCTGGACCAACATGTGGTCAAGGGCTGCAAGCCTAACCTCGTCTAAGTCCTCAAGTTCCATCAACATGGCCTGAGTATAGTCTGCAGGAGTGAGGCCATGTTGATATGCTATCCTTGCTGACTTTACTGCTACCTCCATTGGTAGGACTGGATCATGCCCATACACCAGCATTTAAGGAGTCACGTTGGTGGCTTCCTTCTTTGAGGTTCTGTAGGCCCATAAGGCCTCAGAGAGTAATTCTTGCCATGCCCTTGGATTATCTTCCACCATTTTCTCTATAATGTTGACCAGAGTCCTATTGGTGGACTCGGCCTGCCCATTCCCTTGAGCATAATAAGGAGTGGAATTGGACACAATGATCTTTTGCTGTGCAGCAAAGTTAACCACTTGCTCTCCCATGAATATCGTCCCCCTATCTGCAACCAAATGTTCAGGCAGCCCAAACCTATGGATGATCCTTTCCTTAATCACTTTGATTATCTCTTGTTGATCCACGGACTTTAATGGCACAGTTTCTGCCCATTTAGTAAAATAGTCCGTGGCTACCAAGATGTAAGTATGATTTCCAGAGGAAGGAGGATAAATCTTTCCAATCACGTCAAGAGCCCAGCCTCTAAATGGCTAAGGTTTGACCACGGCATGATAATCGGCTGCAGGGACATGCTGAATCGGGCCATGAGCTTGACAGGGCTGACACCCTTTGGAAAAACGAATACAGTCCTCTAAGATGGTTGGCCAATAGTAGCCATACCTTTTGATCAACCACCTCATCTTTATCCCTGATTGATGAGCTCCACAGATTCCTTCGTGGACTTCACTCATGACCCTCATGGCTTCAGGGTGCCCTAAGCACCTTAAAAGTAGGTCATCCTCAGGGCTCTTTTTGTATAACTCGTCTCCTACGAGAATATAACTCATGGCTCTCCTCCTCACCTTCCTAGAGGCCTTACGATGAGGCCTCTTAAGGAAAGAGATGATAGGTGTACGCCAATCATTCTCGGGTTCATCATCTGACTCGTCACCTGTGAAGTCAGAAGTAAATATTTCTGGCCCTAGACCCTTCTCCTAGCAGAAGGTAACAATCTCTTCCGGACCGTGATGATCTTGTGGATCGTCTCTGGGGCTAATCTTAGACCTGTTGAGGCCTGAGCTAAGCTGTTGGCTTCAGTGTTCATGCTCCTTGAAACGTGCTCGACAGTTACATTGTCAAAATCTTGGATTAATTGCATTGCTGCCAT
This sequence comes from Rhododendron simsii, assembly GCA_014282245.1. NCBI lineage: Eukaryota > Viridiplantae > Streptophyta > Magnoliopsida > Ericales > Ericaceae > Rhododendron > Rhododendron simsii. The sequence continues at coordinate 45,767 of WJXA01000412.1, read as the reverse complement.
GTAATAAGGAGCCAAGTCCTCGCTATAGCATTTGAACGTTCCTGCCAGGTGATTGATGACAAGGTTTGAATCCCCAATAACCTTTACATTTCTGGCCTCTAAATCCCTAAGGATCTCAAGGCCTATAACGACTGCCTCATATTCAGCTTGATTATTTGTACACGGGAAATCAAATTGAAAGGACAATTCAGTCCTCAAGCCTTGGGGAGAAATAATAATCACTCCACAGCCTGAGACCTCCTGAGTCTTTGATCCGTCAAAAAGTAGTATCCAAGGAGTGAGTGAGATTTCAAGAGCGTTTAGTCCTACATCAAGCTCATCGCCGATATCCACGCATGGATGATCAGCAAGGAAGTCTGCTAAGGCCTGGCCCTTCACAGCCTTTTGAGGAACATATTGGAAGCTGAATTCCATTAGAGCTAAAGACCATTTGCCAATTCGGCCTCTCATGATTAGCCGAGAAAGCAAGTACTTAACTAGGTCTGTTTTACTCATAATGTAAACCAAAACAGGAAGCATATAATGCCTCAATTTTATTGCTGAAAAGTACAAGGCAAGACAAATCTTTTCAATAGGAGTGTATCTCCTTTCACAAGGAGTCAACAACCTACTTAAATAATAAACTGCCTGTTCCTTTCCTTGAGCGTTGTCTTGTGCTAAAAGGCCTCCAATAGAGCCTTCAGCTGCTGAGATGTAGAGTTTCAACGGCTTGTTCTTAATGGGTGGCATAAGGACTGGAGCCGTTGCTAAATAGTCTTTGATCTCATCAAAGGCCTTCTGATGGCTCGTCTCCCAAACAAAAGTGTCATGGTCTTTTAGCTTCAAAAGCGGAGAAAAGACCTGAACCTTTCCAGCTAAGTTTGAGATGAACCTTCTCAAGAAGTTGAATGAACCCAAGAGCTTCTGCAACTCCCTCTTGGTGGTAGGAGGCTTTGCTTCCATGATTGCTTTGGCCTTGTTCTTGTCAACCTTAATCCCTCTGTTGTGGACTAAGAATCCAAGGAACTTGCCTGCGGAGACTCCGAAGGCACACTTTAAGGGGTTTACTTTCAAATCGAATTGTTGCATTCTCAAGAAAGATTTCCTTAAGTGTTCCAAATGTTCATCATAGGATTGAGACTTGACCACAATATCATCAATGTAGATCTCCATGAAGTGGCCAATGAAATCATGAAACATGGCGTTCATTGCTCGTTGGAATGTAGCACCTGCATTCTTTAGGCCGAAGGGCATTACGACCCACTCAAAGGTTCCTAGGGCTCCAGGACACCTAAAAGCAGTCTTAGCCGTATCGGCCTCATCGGTAAAGATCTAGTTGTATCCAGAATGTCCATCCATGAAGGACAAAACCTTGTGACCAGAAGCTCCATCCACCAATTGATCTACGACTGGCATCGGATACTCGTCCTTTGGGGAAGCCAAATTCAAGTTTCTGAAGTCTACGCATACTTTGACCTTGCCGTTTTTCTTAAGGACTGGAACAATGTTAGAGAGCCAAGTAACATACCTGGCTGTGCGTATGAACCCAGCGTTGAAAAGACGTTCGATATCATCCTTGACCTGTAAATAGACCTTATTGGACATCCTTCTTGGCGGTTGTTTGAAAGGTCTGAATTCTGGTTGAATGGGAAGCTTGTGCTCCACTAGGTCTCTGGACAAACCTGGGAGCTCTTCGTAAGTCCAAGCAAAATAGGACTTGAACTCCTTTAAGAGCTGGATGAGCTTCTCCTTCACGTCCTTTGGCAGAAGTTGACTAATATATACAGGTTTGGGATTCTCTGTATCTCCCAAATTAACTTCTTCCAAAGGATCTTGCACGTCTGCCTTTAAATCATCTAACTTGGCTGGGGCTGCTTCTAGGTCTTCCAAGCGGATTTCATCAAGATCTTCAACCAGGTTTTCATCCTTGTTGATGACTTCGGCCGCACAGGCCGAAAAATCTTCCTCTGGCTCTTGACTTCCCCTCAGCCTTTTCTCTAGTAGATAAGCTTCAAATTTTGACAATGTGGCTTGAAGGGCTACATGCTTTTCTGCTTCTGAAGGGCTTACTGACATTGCGAAGAAGGTTTAGACGAAGCTATAATCGGCCTGCTTGACTCCGTAATCATTGGATCGATTAATTCTTGAAAAAGTGCTTTCACTTCTTCAGCTGACTTGTTATTATGAACGGGGGCTATTTTATGGCGGCCATACTTGTCAAGGCCTGCCACCTTCATTGGACCAACCCCCTCATCATATAAGTGGGCCTCTGCATGGTTGGTAGAGGCCTTGAATGGTCTACAGTCAGCCCATATTACCTTCACGTCGTCTTGATTCCAAAAAATAAGACATTGGTGAAGGGTTGAGGGGACCGCTAAACAGGAGTGAATCCAATCTCTCCCAAGTAGAACATTGAAGGAAGAGTGTGAATTAACAACAAAGAAAGGTGTTGTTAAGGTCTTGGATCCTATCGTCAAGTTCATGATCAAAATACCTTGACATGCTGTCTCCTTCCCGGTGAAATCAGTCAAAGCGGCATTGCATGAGACTAGGTCTTGATCAGTCTTCCCGAGCCTCTGCATCATTGACTTAGGGATGAGGTTGGCTGCTGACCCATTATCTACCAAGATACGGTTCATTGGCATCCCATCAAGGCAACCAACAATGTACAAAGGCTTGATGTGTTTGTTCATCGTGGGGCTTGGCCTCTCAAAGATCACACTAGCTGCACGATCCTCATTCTTCTCTTCAGTCTTGTCCTTCAGCACAATTACTGAAGGCCCATTCAGTCCTACTAAGAAGGACTCGTTGAGAATCTCCGTTGTCTGCCCCATCTCTACAACATCTCCCTCCATGGCTCTTGGAGTACTGTCCTTGGCTTCCAGTTCTGCCGGCAAGAATACAACCATATTGCACTGCATATTAGAACCCTGTCCAGGCACAAATACTTTAGCCTGTGGATTCAACTTCGACTTGCCCCCCGAGTCTGACTTCCTTGGTAGGGCTGACTTTTGAAGCAAAGCGACTTGCCTTGGTGAGTGCTGAATCCTGGCTTCTTCAAGCGTTCTTTCCAAGAGAGGTTGTTTCTTGGGCGTAGCGGCTTGCTTTGAAGGTAGTTGGGTAACAGCCTCCTTGTATGTTTTCCCAGTTAGGAGCTGCTTCTTTGGTAAAGTCCTCAGAGGAGGATTGATGATAGCCTCTTCCACATTCCTTTCCAAAGGCTTGTACACTCTTCTAGCCTTAGGCTCTTCAACCATAGCCTCTTCTAGGACTTCCACCTCTTCTTTCGGGACGTCCTCTATCATTGGATCGTCCAGCAGGTTTGTTTCTTCATCAGCTCTTCTAGCTGCCTGTCTGAATCGTTGGCGACGCCTTTTTTGAGATCTAGACAGAGGTGGAGGTTTGGATGGAAACTTGGGATGTTCAACCCTGTGCCACTCGTTTGGAGGAGTGGCTGGAGGTTTAACAACCCTTGGCTTATTTTTAAAAGGAGCAGATATCCTCAAATTGATGAGCTCATCTTCAATTTCAACCAACCCTGGCTGAATTCGGTTGAACACAGATTCCCGTACAACCCTCCTTCCTTTAGACCTGTGAGGCTCCTTAGGACTTGATTCAACCCTTCCAACAATAACGCTCTTCAGGACCGGCCTGTTAGGACTGGCATGGTGTCCACATTCTGTACACACCATTGAGCAAGTTGGTTTTTCTGGTTTCTTCACTCCTGAAGGTCTGGACCACCATGAGTTTTGCTTTTCGAACCTCCTGACTCGCTCAGTCCTGACATCCCCTTCATCATAAAAGGAATCCCAGAACCTGCCGGGGCTGGACTTGTACGCTGCTCTCGAAGGAGCTCCCAAACTTATCTTTGGCCGGAGGAAGTAGAGGCTGAAGAGAAGAAACTTGACCTGTCCGACCAGGAATCTGAACACGAGGCATCATCAAGGACTCCAGAGAAGCCCAGATCTCCAATTGCCCAGTCCGCTCCATCAGTCAATCCTTCTGTTGAGCCTGAACTTGCCAATGTGGCGGAGGAAGATGAGGATGAGGACTTGGACTCTCTGTTCAAATCTGCCCAGGATCTGTTGAAAGCAGCTACTTCTGGCACCTCTGGCAGTGGACTTGGCTCCACTTCACAATCTCAGTTCTCCTCTGAAGAAGTTTCTGAGGCCAAAACGGCTCTCAGAATGGCCTTGCTCCAAAACTTCAAAGCTGTAGCCCATCCTGCTAGGGCTTCAAATATCAAAAAAGCCATGGACGTACTAGTAAAATCCCAAGCCTTAGGGGCAGAAGAACCTGTACTCCAACGTTTCCAAAAGGAATTCCCTGACATGGTGAAATCCCATGACTCCTCCTCCCATGAACTCAGCAAGGTGCATGCCAAAATGGCAGAGCTAAAGGCGGTTGACGTGGAGCTCGCCAAGTTCAGTGCTGACTGCTTCAACTGAAAGAGGACATGCGATTCAATGAAGCAAACATTGTCGCGGACCTCTGAGAGATTACAGATCTTAAGGCCAAACCAGCACAAGCCGAAGGCCGCTTGGTTGACCTCCGGAAGGAAACCACGAATCTGTCCAAACAACATGACGACCTGAAAGCTGGCTCACGGAGCCAAAAGATGAAATTGAACCTTCTGGTTGAGGAAATGCCAAATCTTCGAGGTCAGAGGGAAGTGCTTGAGACCCAGCTTGCCAGCCTTGACACCTCCTGGGAGGAACTCAAAAACAATCTTGAAGGCCGTCTGTAGGTCTTGACTTCTGAAATCCCACCTTTTTGTTTCAAACTTGTCATAACTTTGATTTTGCTCTCTCTCTGCCTGGCCTGGAACTTTCCCTTAAATGGCCAAGGCACTGGTTTGGTTTAACGACAGGTGGCCTAAGCTTGAGGCCTTTATCAATTTTTGCATGACAGGTACCATGGCCTCTGCTCAGGCCTTGCTAACAGACTTTTCTACAGCTTATTAGATTGGATTTCCCCAAAGTCTCTCATTTCCCACATAGTAGGATAATGATGCTTTAAGTATTTTCCATTTGTTAAATGCTTAAATAAACCGTCATTTAAGTCCATAAGAAGATAAACATTACCTTTAAGGACTTGAGCGATTTGGTAAGGCCCTTCCCAGGTTGAATACCACTTGCCATATCTTGGATTCTTTTCTCCCAAAGGAAAGACTGCCTCATATTCAGCTTGATTATTTGTACATGGGAAATCAAATTGAAAGGACAACTCAGTCCTCAGGCCTTGGGGAGAAATAATAATTACTCCACAGCCTGAGACCTCCTGAGTCCTTGATCCGTCAAAGAGCAATATCCAAGGAGTGAGTGAGATTTCAAGAGCGTCCAGTCCTACATCAGACTCATCGCCGATATCCACGCATGGATGATCAGCAAGGAAGTCTGCTAAGGCCTGGCCCTTTACAGCTTTTTGAGGAACATATTGGAAGCTGAATTCCATTAGAGCTAAAGACCATTTGCCAATTCGGCCTCTCATGATTGGCCGAGAAAGCAAGTACTTAACTAGGTCTGTTTTACTCATAATGTAGACCAAAACGGGAAGCATGTAGTGCCTCAATTTTATTGCTGAAAAGTACAAGGCAAGACAAATCTTTTCAATAGGAGTGTATCTCCTTTCACAAGGAGTTAACAACCTACTTAAATAATAAACTGCCTGTTCCTTTCCTTGAACGTTGTCTTGTGCTAAAAGGCCTCCAATAGAGCCTTCAGCTGCTGAGATATAGAGCTTCAACGGCTTGTTCTTAATGGGCGGCATAAGAACTGGAGCCGTTGCTAAATAGCCTTTGATCTCATCAAAGGCCTTCTGATGGCTTGCCTCCCATACAAAAGTGTCATGGTCTTTCAACTTCAAGAGTGGAGAAAAAACCTGAACCTTTCCAGCTAGGTTTGAGATGAACCTTCTCAAGAAGTTGAATGAACCCAAAAGCTTCTGCAACTCCCTCTTGCATGCAAAGCCGAAGACCCTTGCCTATAAATAGAAGAAGACAAGAAGGAAAAAGGGTCCACACACCAACCAAGCTCAACGCTTAAAAAACCAAAGCCTTCCCAGCGAAGCAATCAAAGTCTTCCCAGTGAAGCAATTATCTCATTTCTCACCTTTACTCAATTACTTCTCCAAGTAGTTCGAGTTTCTATCTCTCTTGTATCCCAATTTTATTACTACGACGTAATAAAATTATTCATATATCTCTTATACCCCAACTTTGTTATTACGATATATCAAAGTTATTCTACGTTGCTACTTCTTTTCCTATACGGTTAGGAAATTATTAAGTCCTCGCTCGTAGAGGCAAAACCACGAACCATCACTGCAATCTAGCCCTTAGGTTTGCAGCACTATCGCCCTCACAGATTCGAAGTCAGAAAAGGGACGCCCAGTCCTTACGTTAGACGCGACAAGTCTTGGCACGCCCGCATGCTCAGTCCTTGAGCATTTTCGTCCCTAGGCATGTCTCTCATGTTGACAGAGACCATATTCGTGCTCAGCCCTGAGGGAAAGGGATTGCCATCCACTCCCATAGGCTGCTTGTCTTTCTCGGGAAACTTGAACTCCCCTCGTTCAATCTTATCCTGGATGTCATTCCTGAATACTATGCAATTATTAGTAGTATGACTCCAAGAATTGTGATACTTACAATACTCTTTGCCGTTCAGCTCTTCCGAGGATGGAATCTTGTGACCAAAAGGCAGTTTGTCAGCAAGGAGTTGATCGAAGATAGCTTCAGCCCTACCCACGTCAAAAGTATAAGTCCTGGTTGACTTATTGAAAGTGTTCTGGGCTGGCTGCTTCGTGGGCTCCATCTTGACAAAAGCCTTACAAACATATGGCTTTTTGTTGATGATTTCAGCCACTGCCACGTCTGGGTCTACCTCTGCTTCTACTGCAGCAACCTCATAGTTAGGGTCACGGTAATACGTCCCTTTGGATGCTGTCTTCCTGTCCTGCTCTTCTGCCAAGAACTTTTCATAATGAGAAGCCTTGGAAGATAATTCAAACAGGTCTCTGAACTCCGTTCCATAGAACTTCTTCTTCATTTCAAAGCTCAGGCCGTTTAGTGCTATTCGCACGTATTCGGCCTCAGGAAGGACTATCTTGCACTTGAATCTAGCAGTCTTGAAACGTAGGAGGTAGGACTCTACGGACTCCAGATGGGTTTGACGATAGCATGAGAGATCTGCCAATGTCACTTCTGGTTCTACCCTGTAGAACTGCTGGTGGAACATCTCCTCTAACTGTGCCCAGGTCTGAACCGAGTTAGGTGGCAGATTGATGTACCAAGTGAAGGCTGTCCCAGTAAGAGAATTGGGAAAGAGCCTCAACTTCAGTGCATCAATGGTTCCAGCCTCTCCACATTGAACTTGAAACCTGGCAATGTGCTCTACGGTTGACTGCATGCTCTCACCATTGAAGGTCTGGAATTCTGGGACTCTATAGCCCTTTGGGAAGGGTGTATTGTCCACCCCCTCGGTATGAGGCTTCCTATACATTGGCCTTCCCAAAGGTCTGAACCCAGGTCCCAACTGCTCCTGGAGTAGGTTCAAGACTTGATCTCTTCCCATGACTAGGTCTGGCTCAGGAGGCGGCTGTGGATGCGCCTCTTGTGCCTCCTGGTCCTGGACTGGACTTGCCCCCCGAGTATCAGAGCTTTGAGGAGTACGTGCAACTCCTTTATCCTTTCCAGAGCCCTGGCCTCCTTGCGAAGGCCTTTTGTCTGTCTTGTCGGATTTGTCAGGTTTGCTCTAGTCCTCAACCAGAACAAACCTTTGATCGTTATTTGGAGGCGTCGAGGCTCCTCCAATCACGACTCCCTTCTCTTTTTGCCCCCCGAGTGCAGGGCTGTTAGATGAAGTGGCGTGATAAAATGCTTGAGGAAGGGGAGGTACCCCCAATAAGCCAGTTTGATCTTGACCGTTGCCAAAGACACCAAACTGTGGAAAGCCCTGCTGCTGAGGAGCGAGCGGTAGCCTCTCTGTAAGTGTAGCAATCATTTTGTTAACTGCTATGGTCAGAGGTTCCAAGGACTGAGTGAACGATTGCGAGATTGAACTCGTAACGTTATTTGAGATCTCACGTCCCGCCATAAACATATAATTTTTGACGCTGTCGGTAGCGTCGCTAAGATCTTGGGCGCTGATCTGAGGACCAGCTTCCTCGAGTAATGGCACATCGACTGCCACTCCCTCAGGACTTTGTGGAGGATCCGGCTGCTGCTGTTGTTGCGCCTTCTTGACCATGATAAAACCCTTAGACGATTAGTGTCCCACCGGGCGTGCCAAAAGATGTTCGGCTACGAAAATGCTCAAGGACTGAGCGTGCGGGCGTGCCAAGACTTGTCGCGTCTAACGTAAGGACTGGGCGTCCCTTTTCTGACTTCGAATTTGTGAGGGCGATAGTGCTGCAAACCTAAGGGCTAGATTGCAGTGATGGTTCGTGGTTTTGCCTCTACGAGCGAGGACTTAATAATTTCCTAACCGTGTAGGAAAAGAAGTAGCAACGTAGAATAACTTTGATATATCGTAATAACAAAGTTGGGGTATAAGAGAGATATGAATAATTTTATTACGTCGTAGTAATAAAATTGGGATACAAGAGAGATAGAAACTCGAACTACTTGGAGAAGTAATTGAGTAAAGGTGAGAAATGAGATAATTGCTTCACTGGGAAGACTTTGATTGCTTCGCTGGGAAAGCTTTGGTTTTTTAAGCATTGAGCTTGGTTGGTGTGTGGACCCTTTTTCCTTCTTGTCTTCTTCTATTTATAGGCAAGGGTCTTCGGCTTTGCATGCAAGAGGATGCGTTGGCCTTCTCTTGTGGTGACACATGTCCTTTGTAACTTCCACTTTATGGGATCATGGGATAGTGGGTAGTTATTTAGAAGTTACACAAGAACGTGGGTAAATAGTGTACTGGTCCAGATCTGGGCCAAACTTCCCATCTTCATCAAGAGCTGCCATGTGTCCCGAGCAAGCTCCAGATGTTGCCACGTGTCCCAAGTAACTACCCACTAACAGATTTTAGTGAGATCATGGGTGGTTATTGGAAGTAAATATTAATTACCCATGTGTTTATTTTGATCATGAGCCGTTAAAAGGTTGAAAAAAGGCCAATTAAGGTGATGGGCCTATTTTCTCTCCTTCTTTTGTGGCTAACAAAGAACCTCCAGCCATTTGACTCGGTCAAATGGCTTTCCAGCAGCCAACAATTCCCTTCTTTCTCTCCACTTTTCATGGGCTATTTGAGTGACGGGCCATCTAATTAAATTAAATGGCCTTTTAACATTTTTATCCCACAAAAATACTTCTCGAATTTAACTAAATCATGAGCCGGCTGAATTTTTATGCAAATAGGCCCACGACTTTCTAAATCTGAGACCGAAACCAATTAAAATTAATTGGGCCTAGTTAACATGGGTTTGGCCCAATAGTTTTGATCCAATACATCTCTATTTTTTGGCCCAATTTAATTGAAAGATAATTAAATGGCATTCCAACGCTTGCCCAGGACTGGGTGCCAAAAACGGGTGTAAACAATAACCATAACTTTACAAAGGCATAACCCCCAAGTCCTCAAAAATTTTGGGGATTTGGGGGGTTATACCTTTGTAAGGCCTTAGTTATACATGTTACTGATTTTTGTGCTTGTAGTGGTCAGTTATGCAAAAAATTACGATATCCCCAAACGGCAGGTGGACACCGTAGCATCATCCTTGTTTTCTATTCTATTCTCTATGGCTTTTGGGGCAGCAAAATTAGAGAGAGGGAAACATGTCAAACCCTATTCTGATTGAGGGATATCAATTTTAGGGCCACTAATTTTCGTATATTAAGACATTGTGATACGTATGGTTTGCATTCGTTTGTCTGAACCCCCGCGAAACGAGACGAATATATAGCTTTAGGGCAAGGGCTTATCCAACTTACTGAATTTGTTTTCATTTTTTTTCCATTTTCTTTTTCAGAGCGTGTGTGGCACACATTCATGTTTGTCGTTTAAGTTACTGTTTCCATTATTTCTTTGTCGTCCCAACTTGGATAGTTCGAACTTCGACCAATCTATTTTGAAAAGAGATTAAAATTCCTTTTGCCGGTGGCAGAAACTATTGGGTTGTCCACCGCCACCATTTTGGGCCTCACGATGCGTTAGTTGGCAATCTGAACTGATTATCTTGTAGGGCCTGCAAAATAGTATTCTCATTTCAAGAATTAGCTTCACCGAATATCGATAGGTGTGTCAAAATTTAAATTTTGGTTTATAAAACAGATGTCATGGTCAGTTTAACAAGAAAGGGTCAGACCGTCCATTTCATAAACTAAAATTTGAATTTTTAATTGATCTATGAATATCAAATCAAGCTAATTGTTTGCACGAATATACTACATTATAGGTTTTACAAAATGAGTTATTCGGATTATAACAATAAATGAATTGTAGGGTTCACAATGGGCAGTGGTGGAAAACCCACCTTTTCCACCGCCTGTGGAGTTTATTCTCACTTTAAAAAATGTAACTAGCGTTGTTCTCACTTGATGAACGGAAACGGAAAAAATCAAAGTGACCCTTTTTTTTTTTTAATTGTCCTGTACATTAACCGGTACAAGGCTAGTTGAACAAATAAAAATGTCGATACATAGTATTAAGTATTCAACGAATTTTACAAAATGATCCATTCGAATCAAGATAATGTGCTCCATGCTTATCCCAACGATTCACGCTAAGGCTTGTTTTGTCTTAAAAAGTCATGACTTTTTTGTTTGTCTCTATTAAAATTGTTTTTGCATTTATTAGTTTTGCATCAAATTTTTGTGATTTATTGATTCGTTTCAACGAGAGGAACAAAAAGAGTACAAAATTATGATCATAATTTTTTCAAAAAGACAAAAATAAATCAAAAAGAAAAAATCAATTTCCTAAATAAATATTACTCCCTCCGTCCTTTTTTAAGTGTTCTGCTTCGTAAAATTTCATTAAAAAGACATCATCATTACACCTTTCACATCAACTTTTATCTCCACTTCCCTTTATTAAAACATTATCATTACATTTTTACTTAGTAGCTTTTCAAAATGGAATATACTTTTAGGGGCAAAATGGAAAATTCACCAGTTTTTACTCACTAACTTTACAAAATGGACACTTATTAAGGAACAGCCCAAAATAAAGACTTTAAAAAATGGACGGAGGGAGTACTAACAATAAATAAAGGTGAGTGATTTTAACACTTTCTAAATTGATAACCACACACTAAATAGGGAGTGCCAAAATCAATTTGGAAAGTGGCAAGATCAATCCCTATATGAAATTGATTTTTTGGTATTAATTTGGGGGTATGAAAATCAATTTCCTAAATAAATAAATACTTAAATAAATGAACTTGCGTTCGCCGGAACCTATATATATCGATCTCTTCCGGATTATCACACGGAAAACCCTAAAAACACAAGATGATGAAGCAGAAGACGATTGTGTCCAACGGTGATAACCTTCCACCGGAGATTCTTGCCGACATACTCTCACGGTTATCTGTCAAATCTCTCTGCCAATTCAAGTGTGTAGAGTCCTCTTGGAATTCCCTAATCTCTTCTCCCTTTTTCGCCAAAACCCATCTCAAACGAAACCCTAGTAAAAAAATCGTTCTCTTTTGCGACTCTGAAGATCTCTACTCCGTTGATTTCGCCGCCGCAAAAAAGCTTGAATTCCCCTCGGTCCAATACTCCCACAAGTGGGTCAAGGTTATGGGTTCTTGCAATGGCTTGCTTCTTGTTTGTGATCAAGGTCATTCCGAATTCGTTTTGAATCCATCTACTAGAGAAGGTAAGAAGCTGCCCTCCTGCCCTTTATCTACTCCCCATTTGTCTAGTGAGCCCTACGTTTATCTACATGGTTTTGGTTATGACTCGTCTAGGGATGATTACAAGGTTGTGATGCTCCCGCACAAGTATATTAAGTCTGATTCTAAATCCTATTGCGATGGTGATACTAATAATACCTATGCATTTGTCTATTCACTGAAAACTGATGCTTGGAGGAGAATTCAAGGTTTCCATTATCATCCTTTGGGATATTTTTCTGGGGTTTTCTTTGATGGGAGTCCCCGTCGGCTTCCTTCTGGGGTTTACTTTAATGAACGTCTCCATTGGCTTTGTAGGAGGACTGGTGGTTCAGATGGTTCTTTCGTTATTGTTGCTTTTGATTCGTCAGATGAGATTTTCAGGGAAGTACAACTGCCTACTTTGTTTAGTTATTCCGAGATTTTGTATCATTGCATGATCGTTCTTGGGGGTTATCTCTGTGTGGTTGTCTTGCCTTCTAGTTTGCAGTATGAAGTTTGGATGATGAAGGACTACGGGGTAAGAGATTCCTGGACCAAATTTACGACTAATCCTAAGATGGTTTTAAAGGATTTGTTGCGTTTGTTGGCAAAGGACAAATTTTGGTTGAAAACCACAGGAAATGTAGATGAAGTGTGCCAAGATAAATTGGTTGTGTACAAGTCGAAAAAGAAAACACTGAGGGAGGTGGCTCGTCGCATTTCTCCTAAATGTCAATATGGGGGCACCTACGTCGAGAGCCTTGTCTCTCCTAATCATGGAGGAGGGATTGGGAGGCAATGAATGAGAAGCTTCTTCAGCAGGTAGTTTTTGTGAAATGCGAATGAATCTATGCCTTCTTATTACAAGTTTTTTTTTGTGGTTGCAAATCAGTATATCCCCCTTATAGATACTTATACAGTTTGCTAGTTTGAGTTATATCGTGCATTGGTTAGTGATGTAAGTTGAACTTTGATTATCGCCTTTATCATATACAAGTTGCTAAATGCCCAATCAAAATGGTTAGGGTCTAACCTGAAAGGTATGTGATCTTATTGATGGGGTTTATATCCGTATGATTTATTTTCTAATTAACTTTGTATGCATGAAGTATGGGTACTGTTGGAAAACTCTTTTGTCATGTACCTGACCAATTTTCCTGAAAGTGAGATTATAGCCGTTCTTAAGTACACCAATGAAGTCAGAAGTTTTATATAGGGGCTGCAAACACCTAGTTAGTTGGCGATAAGAGGTATTGCACAACCATGCCTGTGACTGCCTATTCCATCCTAGATTTCTTGAGTTCTAAAGTTCAGTACTAGTAACGATATTAACCTTTCAAGTTGTGTATTTTATGATCACTAACTCTAATAGTTGAGTTATGCGTGACCAATCGTAAATTATTCACCATGGTACGTAATCGTCTGCTTTCAAAGGAATTGTACTTGAACCTTGGTTCAGATGAGGGACCATTTGAAGAGTATTCCTGCTTTGGAGCTCATTATTCATTAAAAATGAAGAGTTACCATGTAGTTTTTTTGTACTATCATATTAGAAGGGATGGGTCTATAGAGTTTGGCAGCAAATTACTTGTCAAAAAAAAAAAAAAAAAGTATGGCAGCAAATTGACAAAATCCTAGTAGAATAAGAATTTCTCAATCATTGAGGTGGCAACCTCTCTACTTGCCCCCTTGGCCATTGCTTAAGTAGCATTTAAGTGCAATTATTGGCACTAAATACATGCTTCAAATTTCCAACACTTCCCTTGCATAATTGGAGATTAAAAAAAATAGTGAGAATTGAAGTTAGGATAGACAACATGAGGATAATTTCCAACACTTCCCTTGCATAATCGGCTTCCTTCTGGGGTTCACTTTAATGAGTGTCTCAATTGGCTTTGTAGGAGGACTGGTGTTTTGGATGGTTCTTAAGTTATTGTTGCTTTTAATTTGTCAGATGAGATTTTCAAAGAAGTGCAATTGCCTACTTTGTTAAGTGATTACGAGATTTTGTATCATCACATGGTGGTTCTTGGGGGTTGTCTCCGCGTGATTGTTTGCCCGCTTAGTTACCAAAATGAAGTTTGGATGATAAAAGAGTACGGGGTAAGTGAATCGTGGACCAAATTTACAATAAATCCTAGGATGGTTTTAGTGAATTTGTTGAAAATCAGAGGAGAAGTACTTGAGGTATCGTACCAAGATAAATTTGTTGTGTACAACCCGAAAAAGAAAACATTGAGGGACCTGGTGGTTCCTGGCATTCTGCCTAAATGTCAACATGGGGTCACCTATGTCAAGAGCCTTGTCTCCCCTAATCATGGAGGAGGGATTGGGAGGTAATGAATGAGAACCTTCTTTAGGTAGTTTTTGCTGAATGCAAATGAAATAAGTCTATGCCTTCTTTCGTTGATAAATATGTGTAGATTCATTTGGTCAGCTTCTTATTTCAAGGTTTTTTTTTTGTGTGTGTGGTTTCAAATCCATATATCCTTTAGTTGATACTGATACAGCTTTTCTAGTTTGAGTTATATGGTGCAGCAGTGGTTAGTGATTTAACTATGTAAGTTGAACTTTGATTATTGCCTTTATCATACACAAGTTGCTAACGCCCACATCAAAATGGTTGGAGTCTAACCTAAAAGGCATGAGATCTTATTGACGGGGTTTGTATCGGTGTCATTTCCATATGATTTAAATTTTATATACTATATACTTGCTTTTGCATGAAGTATCGAGGGTACTGGTCGGATACTCTTATGTCATGTACCTGAATTTCCATGAAAGTAAGATTATAGCCAGTCTTAAGTACTCCGACAAGTCAAAATTTTTACCTAGTGGTGGGCTGGTGGCAAACACATAGTTATTTGGTGGTAAGAGCTATTGCATAACCATGCAGTCCAACCTCTTATCTGATCCGAAGTTCACTATGTGAGGATAATAGCAATATCAACAGTTCAAGTTGTGTATTTTACCATCACTGACCCAAATAGTTGAGATATACAAACCCAACTGCAAATTATTCACCATGGTAATCGTCTGATGCCAAAGGAATTGTACTTGAATCTTGGTTCAGACAAAGGACCATTTGGAGACTTGTATTCATGCTCTAGAGCTCGTAATCCATTAAAATGAGTCGTTACCATTTAGTCAGGAGTGATGGGTATACCATATGTAAGTTAGGATAGACAATATGAGGATAATTTGCCAATGTGGTTCCTGGCCTTCTGAACTTATGATTCTTGCATATGACAACACGTCAGGTTCTTAATGTTATGATTCTTGCCGACCTCTTTATCATTTGCAGAGTTGCTTTGAGTGTTACAATCGATTTTGTATTGATGGTATCTCTATTCGTTCTCTCTTTTGACAAAGTTGTGTTTGCATTTGACTTTTGGTGGCTGCATTAAGTAAACATACCTTCTATATGCATCATCTCAAGTATGGTGTTGAGCGTTCAACTGGTTATAGTTAATTTCAAGTTGAAATTCATCCCAAAAAGTAGTGAATTCACAAACCTTTTTCTTCCCTGGCTTGTTTTTTATTTTTTTATTTTTTTGATTGTTATATCTCCCTTTACCTTGAATGTAAGATTGGAATGTGTCGTAAGTGAGACAATTTAAGTGGATCAATAGCTTGTTCAAATGTGATTTGAGAACTTAACTTGACCAATATCGATCAAAACGTGTTCAACCATAAAAAAGGTTTTTGATCACCCAAAGGTTCTTGTTTTTGTGTTTGGATATTGGAGACGGTTGAGATTATGCGACATCTAGAGTGTGGGGATTTGTTTGGGGGCTTAATTAGCTGGTTCATATTACAAGAGTGGTTTGTTATGAAAGTTTTGTTCTGGTGATTGGTATTAGATGTGTCTTGTGTAGTCTTTGCATCCTTTGATTTGTTGTTGTTTTGTTTTCTAGTTTCTCCGCTTGAGACTCCCCCCGCAAAATAATGCTGGAGTTTGGATTTAAGCTCTGAAAATATGGCAAGGGTTTGGTGAGCTAGAATATCAGCTAGCTAGCTGGGCTTTTGAGGGAGGATAGCAAATAACTAGTTGCTTGCTTGTTTAGAACTTTTTCCCGAATAAAATGAAAGTCAACCTCCACATGCTTGGCGCGGACATGGAAAACATGATTAGATGCCAAAGTCTAAGAGCATCTGCACATGGTTCTTTAAAACCTCTCTTTAAACTAAAGTAACGAGCAAACACAAGAAAACGGACAAAAAGTGTCCTGCATCAGCCTCTCTTCCTTCCTCTTCATTTTGCAAAATGGGTAACTTTGCTACAGAGACTCTTGTAAACCAAAAGTCACTGTTTAACCCATTATTTTAATGTTTTTGTTTCAAAGGCCCTGCTTGAGTTACAATACTTGAAAAAAAATTAAGTTTTGCAATTTTGAATTCGTTTGAATCGGTGCGAAGATTTTATTTTTTTAATTATTTTATCTTAAAGAGTCATGATTAATTTTTGGCTCTAAGGTTCTCATATGAGAGTCTGAAAGATTGCATTCACACTTCTCTTACTCTCATATGAAAGCTCTAGAGCCAAAAATAATTATGACCTTTCAGGATAAAAAGATCAGAAAATAAAATCTTCGTACTAGTTCAAAGTGGATTGAAAATTTGAGCACTTAATTTTTTTTGGCAATTTATATATTAAGAAATATGATTAAAAATTAAGTGTTCTAATTTTCAATTTATTTGAATTAGTACGAAAATTTTATTTTTCAATTATTTTATTCTAAAAAGTCATAATTAATTTTTGGCCATAGGGCTCTCATGTACGAGACCTAAAATAGTCATATAACCAAATAAAGAGCAAATACTTAATTATGAGAGAAATGTGGAAATAAATAAAGGAAATACAAAAGTATAAATATTTAATTTAGTAGAGAGTGGGAGTAAAGAGTGTGATACAATAAGGTAAATTTTTAAGATGTAAATTGATTTAAAATCTAAAAAGGCTATTGCGGATGCTCTAAGATCACCTTTAACAAAATGCTGGGTGCGGTGGTTAACACCCTTTGGGTTTGCCCCACCCGAATGGGTAATTATTCAATACTCTCGGTGTATACCCCGTCCCCTCACATAACATGTGGGGCCCCCTTCTCATCTTTTAAGAGTAAGCTAGATATCTATTGAGTGAAAAAAAAAACTATATTGGAGTTATAACTTTTTTTTTAAAAACTTTTAGGCATTGTTTGGAAAATGTGGAAAAGAATGGAAAGGAAAAGAGAGTTTAAAGATTTTCTGTTCATGAGAGAGAAAATGAAAAAATAAAATTCTTGGACTAGTAAAAAATTTCCCCTCATTTTCTCCTATTTTCCTTCTTAATTACTTCAGTATTTTCTCTCCTCTTTTCTTTCCTTCCACATGTTCTAAACAGCTCCGGCTATAATGCTCCCTGGTGGTTTGGGAGCATCAGACTCCCAATTTGTACTACAATACTACTCACCATTGGATTTAAGACGGAGAATAAGAACCGTTGTTTTTTTAAGTGGGGTTAACAAGTACAGCCGGTTACCAAACTTGCCTTCCATCTTGCACAAATTATTGAGTGCTCCTGTTGCTCCGAAAAGTACATCTCTCATTGATTATTGTAGAGTTTTTTTTCAAAACATCTCTCCAACTATTCATCAAATTTTTATTTAGTTCTCAAACTATCAAAATGTTTTATTTAGTCCTCCAACTATTGGCTTGCATTCTATTTAGTCCTTCCGTTAAGTTTCAAACGGCACAGTAGGACGGCAACCGTTTTGTTTAAAAGAAAAAGTTTCCAACCACCAATTTGCAATCCTATGGAGTAGAAACGTGATTTGAGAGCCTTAGAGACAAAATTTGATTATGTCTCTTTAGAATAATATGATCAGAATAATAAGATCTTCACACCCATTCAAACGGATTAAAATTTGAGCACTTAATTTTTTGAGACGGTTTATATATTAAAAAATATAATTAAAAAATTAAGTGCTCAAATTTTAATCCGTTTGAATGGGTGTGAAGATCTTATTATTCTGATCATATTATTCTAAAGAGACATAATCAAATTTTGTCTCTAATGCTCTCATAATCACGTTTCTACTCTATAGGATTGCAAATTGGTGGTTGAAAACTTTTTTTTTTTAAACAAAACGGTTGCCGTCCTACTGTGCCGTTTGAAACTTAACGGAAGGACTAAATAGAATGCAAGCCAATAGTTGGAGGACTAAATAAAACATTTTGATAGTTTGAGGACTAAGTAAAAATCTGGTGGATAGTTGGAGGGATGTTTTCAAAAAAAACTCATTATTGTATAACTTCTGTATCATTTGTTTTACGAGAAAAGAAAGGCATAGGTTATATATATCTTTTGCATTATTAATTTATTTCTATATATTCTTTTTGTTAGACGGTGAGAGGTGTCTGGAGAGTTTAAGTGCATCTTAATTTATATCTTCCCCGGCTCAATCAATTAATTCATAAGATTTTTTTTTATAGCAGTCTGACCCTAATCTGTTTGATTAGCGAGATAGTCGTAGAAAATGCAAGAAAGAAAAAAAATATATACATTTGTTTTGTCACTTAGTAAAAATATCCTAGAAAGTGAACTTTCTTATACAATCCTCTAGAGTATGAAAGCTTGTTTTACTTTTTCTCACAAAATATGCAGTGAAATTTTATTTTCTCGAAAAAATTAACAACAATTACTCTAACTTCCGTCTTTATCATCTTCCCTCCACCTTTTGTCTTCTAATTTTGGAACAATTACTGTAACGTTCTTGCAAGTTTCCTCCTTTTCAAACAAAGGTATCTTACTTTCTCTACTATTTTCTTGTAAAACTTTTATTCTAATCCAACGGATGTGCAAAAAACTAATTTTCTTTTCTTTTCTTTCACTTCACTTTTTATCATTTTCACTTTTCATTTTATTTTTCTCTCTAATCAAACCCTTATCAATTGATTGAAGAGCAAACTCTTCAACCAACTGGACTAACCCTGAAAGCTTTACATCATTAATTTATATCATTGTAGTTTGTTGGTTGTTTTTCAATGCCCTTGCCTCTAAAATTATTGGAAACTAGTGCTTCCCCGTACCTACGGCACTATGCATCTCGGTAGTACCGTAAGCACGGGCATTTTTGTAATATATTTTTATTTTTTTATGCCAACGCCAGAAGCCGAGCAGTGGGTAAAAAGAACCGATTGCATTTTTATAATATATTTGTGAGTGTGAGTGTTTTCTTGAGAGAGTTGGAGAACACACAATAGTCCTTGAATCAAATGAATCTCAACCCTTCTTAAAACTTGTATTTATATGGTCTCTACGCTCTTGTATTTTATTAGGTAGATAGATAACCTATTTGCTAAAAACTAAAAGCGTCATTTAACTATTTTTAGACCATTTATTCTTAGTAAGGTACAAACCTCGATAATAAATACTGAGAGCATGTTCTTCCTAAATCTTTTGCGTTGATATGTTTTTGTCTTATTTAGTAATTTTCCTGGTAAGTTTAGCCAAAAACTGACATAGATAGTGCTAAAAAAAATTCAACCGGTATGGTAAGCAAAACTATATTATCTACGGGGAGTACCTACCATTTTCATAACCATACTTACCACAAATACATAATTTTTTTACTAAATTCTGGATATGCTTACCACAAATACATAAAACTTATTGTCCAGATATTTTCTAAATACAGTATCTATAGCTATAAGCGATGGTAAGTATAATAACCATAAAAAATTGTAAAACCTGAAAAGCTTCATTAGATTATTGTGAAATACTCATTCGAGATTTTTCAACTGATGATCTTTCGGTAAGTTGGTAAGAGGTAATAATTACAACGAAATTCAGTTTGTTCCTAAAAAAAACCTACTTGGTGAGCTTCTTCATCTTGTTAGTTTTTCAAACTTATGGAGCTTCTTCTTAAATCTTCATTTTTAGGTAGAGTGGATAAGTTTGAAGGGTTTAAGGTAAGCATGGAGAAATCTAGTACCATTAATGTCATAATTGGTGGTAAGTAAACAAGGCAATTGTCAAAACGTGATTTAGTTTGTGTGGTAAGATTGGTTTCAGCATATAGCCGTTTTTTTTTATTTCATGGTAAGTATTGTCAACCACGTGGTAAGTGTCATCAACGAATATTAGTCCATCGTAAAAATTCAATTATTACCCTACTACTTTCTCCAATCATTACCCTATTTTTTCAATTATTACTTTCTCATCTCTCTCTATCTCTCTCCAATCATTACCCTATTTTCAATCATTATTCTATTTCTCTCTCCACCCACTACCAAAACTAAACTAAACTAAACTCCCAACCAAACACAACCATAGTATCTCTAGCTTTATGCTTTATTCTATAGTAAGTATGACATTAATGACGGATAGGTATACATTTATGTATCATTATTAATGTCATAGTACCTATCATATTAAATTTTATTTGGATCTACTTGTATTACTTTTATGATAAATTAAATAAAAGCATTTATATTAATAAAAATTATTTTAAAAAAAGCATCAAATAAATGAGATATTTCAATTTACTAGTTCATTAGTGGTTACTCCTCATTGGCCAAGTGATTAATGTTAACCACAAAAACTGTTACCCATTTATTTGCCAAGTGATCAATGTTAATCATCAAGTAACCATTTTTAAAATTTGCTAATTGTGTAGTTTGAATGATTGAAATAGACAAGTTCGTGGTTAAACAATTAAACAAATTAATCAGCCTACTTTAGCCAATTGTATTAATCTTTACTAATCACTATCAATCAACATCATTGTTAACTACCACATCTGCCAAATATGATCTTAATCAATTTAAATTGTCTAATCAATTGGTTGAACATATAACAAGATCAATCAATTACAAATGAATCAATCCTCGTTGATTGATCACTGTCAAATATATTAGTATCAACACTATTATTTGCTAGATTTGCAAATTATATCATATTGATCACTATATACTATATTAATGAAATTGAATAGCCTAATTTCATTAAATACTACCATAAATTCCATTGATAATCCTACAAAATTATTCAATATCTATTAAGCAAAAATATATTTATTATTCAATTTTATTGTAATAATCAACTTATAGTGTTATTTTATAATATATATTACCTAAATTTGTAAGTTGTCAAGATATTAAATGAATATCTTATTTTTTTCATAAAATTTAAATATAAGTTACTTAAATATATCTATAATAAATGGTTATTTAATTATAAATTAATTAAATACATTTATAATGTTATTTGGAATTTATGAAAAATATTTGTCACATTTTTTTTATAGATAATTCTTATAATTATATTTTCATAACAAATTAAAATCTTAAACTATCTTTATAGCCAAACACCATTTTTTAAGTTGTCCACTACCCAATTCTTAGCAAAAAGGCAAAATATGTTGTATATAGCTTAAAGTGGTGTGAATATATAAATCCTTAATATCTTGAAATTTTGCTGTCAAAAAATACTGTATGCTTTTTTTTAATTAATAGTAACTTGTTACCTGACCAACTGGTTGTAGTAAGTGTTGCTTGTTTCTATGGTAAGTGTTACTTGCTTAAGTAATCTTTCGTTTTTTTTTTTTTGGTCAAAGTTAACAAAATCATCTCGAATTTAACAAAATCACTCAACTTTTGATTTTTGATTTTGATCAAAGAACTCTAATTTAGCTATTTTCAATCTAATGATCCATATTCATTGGGAGTACGATGTTCCCAAACCACTTAGGAGCATCATAGAAGTTTTGGTTCCGAACAGAGTAAAGTGTTGGCCGAACCCTATATATATATCTATCTTCGCAATGAGGGAGCGATTACCACACGGAGAGCCCTCGAAACAAAAGATGAAGACGACGACGATTATGTCCGGCGGTGATACCAAGGGCTACTCAATACATAGAATACCACCGGAGATTCTCGACGGCATACTCTCACGACTGTCAGTGAAATCTCTCTGCCGATTAAAGTGTGTCTCTCCCTCTTGGAATTCCCTAATCTCTTCCCCCTATTTCGCCAAAACCCATCTCAAACGAACCAGCATCAACAAAATCATTCTCGTTTCCGACTCTGAAGATCTCTACACCGTTGATTACGCTGACCCAAATCCCTCCGCCAAAAAGCTTGATTTCCCCTCGGTCCAACACTCCCCCCAGTGGGACAAGGTTTTGGGTTCTTGCAATGGCCTTCTTTTTGTTTATGATAAAGGTTATTTCCCATTCCTTTTGAATCCAACCACTGGAGAACGTAAGAAGCTGCCCTTTTCCGTTGTCCTTGATTCTATTATCAATTTGGTTTGTAAGAATCGTAAGGCGTACATTTTTAGACATGGTTTTGGTTATGACTCGTCTAGGGATGATTTCAAGGTTGTTATGCTTCTTTACCCTTGTACAACTGATTCTGTCACTATGAATAATGTGGCAGTGCTCGTCTATTCACTGAAAACTGATGCTTGGAGGAGAATTCAAGATACCCATTATCATCCTCTTGGTCTTGAATGTTATTCTGGGGTTCAACTTAATGAGCGTCTCCATTGGCTTTGTAGGAGGACTGATGTTTCGGATGGTTCTAAAGTTATTGTTGCTTTCAATTTGTCCGATGAAATTTTCAGGGAAGTGCAGCTGCCTACTTCGTTTAATGCTTGCTATAGTTTGTATCTTCACATGGCGGTTCTTGGGGATTGTCTCTGTGTGATTGTTTGCCCGCGTAGTTACCCAAATGAAGTTTGGATGATGAAGGAGTACGGAGTAAGAGAATCGTGGATCAAGTTTACGATAAATCCTGGTATGGATTTCCTCTGTTTGTTAGGAGAGGATGAATGTTTGATGAAAACAAGAGGAAAACTACTAGATGTATTGTTCCAAGAAAAATTGGTTGTGTACAATCCGAAAAAGGAAACACTGAGGGACATGGTGGTTCCTGGCATTCCGCCTAAATGTCAACATGGGATCACCTATGTCGAGAGCCTTGTCTCTCCTAATCATTGAGGAGCGATTGGGAGGCAATGAATGATAAGCCTCTTCAGGAAGTTAAATGCAAATGAAATGAATCTATGCCTCCTTTCGTTGGTCCATATGTGTAGATTCATTTGGTGAGCTTCTTATTTCAAGGTCTTTTTTTGGTTTCAAATTCGTATATCCCTCATTGATAATTAAACAGCTTTGCTAGTTTGAGTTATATGGTGCAGTGGTTAGTGATGTAAGTTGAACTTTGATAATTGCCTTTATCATACACAAGTTGCTAGTACCCCATCAAAATGGTTGGAGTCTAACCTAAATTAAATGCATGAGATCTTGTTGATGGGGTTCATATCCGTATCATCTCCATATGATTTAAAATTATCTTTGTTTATGTATGAAGTATCGGGGTACTGGTCGGATACTCTTATGTCATTTACGCGAGTTCCCATGAAAATGAGATTGTAGGCATTCTTAAGTACACCGACAAGTCAGAATTTTTACCTAGCCTGGCGGTGGCAAACACTTAGTTATTTGGCGGTAAGAGCTATTGCACAACCATGTAGTCCGACCTCCAATTTGATCCTACCGAAGTTCACTATGCAGGGAAAATAACAACATCAACCTTTCAAGTGTGTTTTTTATGATCACTGACCCTAATAATTGAGTTATACACACCCAATTGAAATTATTCACCATGGTAATCGTCTGATGCCAAAGGAATTCTACTTGAATCTTAATTCAGACAAAGGACCGTTTGAAGAGTATTCGTGCTTAGGAGCTCGTAATTCATTAAAATGAATAGTTACCATGTTTTTCTCTTGTATTAAATTAGAAGTGAGGGCATGCCGTATATATAGTTTGGCAGTAAATTGAAGTTAGGATAGATAATAGAATATGAGGATAATTTTTACGCACCTTTTGTGTTGGAGAAAAGAAGCTGAACTCAAGAAATTTTATTTTATTTTGTCATCGACGAGTTTGAGCCTTGAGGTGTTAACTGTTGCGCAATTCGTATGGTTTTGCACAAGCAGGCGATACAGAAATTGGGTAATTGCACATGCATACACTAGCGTTGTGTCTGTTTGATGCACTGGGCAACATAAAAGTGAAAATCACATGGGGTCCTTAAATGCACTACCTTAATTATAGTGCAATCTGTAGTGCCCACTTAGACCGTCCATTTCTGCAATCGATAGTTTTGATATGTTTGTTAAGTCTTACCGGTAATAGACAATTTTGACCGGTAAGAGTACTTTTGCGAATTTGAATCATCGATTTCGAAAAACGGACGGTCCAGGGTACACTACAAGTAGCGCACTACAGTACCCCAGGGTCCATTTGTTGATCCCATGATTTACAATGGTCCGTTTGTTAATCCCATGCTTCAATCGAATACAACGCTAGCAATAATATAAGGAAAGAAATAAACAGTGGCATAATAATATTTACAACCACCCTAACAACAAATGTGGGCTCTTGACTCTTGACCTTATCAGGGACAAAATTGCTTGGCGTTTGGGAGATGGGGAGACTATTTACGGTCTTCGGCCATCAGTGGATTCCGGGGTGTAGCAATCCTTTTTGTGGGAGGAGTCAGTTGGGGCTTAACAATTTCAAAGTTAGAGAGTAAATTAATTGGAGAAAGCCATTAATTGATCAGGTGTTGTTTCCTAATTAAGGAGGTCATTCCAAAAATTTTATCCTCCTTTGCCTTTTAATGTGTGGTTTGATCTGTGGTGGAAGGGTGTTCCTCACAAATCTGTTTTAATTGAATCCATTCTAATTATGTGGGCTATTTGGTGCAATCGAAATAATGGGTTGCTTTTGGTCGTACTGATCAGGTATTGTTGCAGCAAAGCTTGGGGGAAGTTTACCGTACTCTTGACCTTGCTTGGGAGGATTATGGGTGGTGTTGGACTGAGGAATGGTATTGGAGGATTCTTGGGAAGGTGTTACTGTGGCTTGGTGTTCGGTTAATGATAAGAGTGAGGTCCGGAATAAGGGGATAAAATAAGTTTTCTTATTTAAAGGAAATAAGAAAACTTGAATTTAATCGAAAGTAATCTTACATGCAAATAAGCCTTCAACTTACAAAAAAGACCCTACTCTAAACTAACAACTAATCTAAGATAGATCTCTGAGCAATCATTTTGTATGAATTGTCAGATGATATGGATTTTTTGTGTGTCCTTCTCTTCACTTGCTTCTTCTATTTATAGACGCTGCATTTGCCTTTGACCCCCACGTCCTCGATTGATATCCACGTTGGCCACATAAAACGGTTGAGGGGGCTTTCGAACGGTTACCCTGATATTTCCAGAATTCCTTCTTCTCCTGCTTGCTTCGATCAAGGTGTTCATGGCCACTTCCTGGATCTTGGTTCCTATTTTCAAGCAACGTGGGTTAGTGTTTGGCTCAGAATAATCCCCTACAATCATGTCCACCATTCATTATAAACCAAACAGTAATGATACCGTTCGATGTTTCCAAAGATCAATCAACGGTTTAAATCAAACTGCTTTTAAAACCATCCTTAATTATAGTCTAAACGCTGTCGGTTCCAATCAAAACGATACCGTATAGTACTAAAACAACATCACCATTTAACCCCGCAATCCTCTGTATCTCGGGTTCAATCAGGATGTGTTCTGATTGGTCAACACACTATTTGGTGCCACGTGTAACTTTCCTATTGGGTGGCATATTTTAGGATGTAAACACACCCCCCGCATTAACATTTTATTTATGCTAAATAAATGTTAATGGCACACGTTCTCTGCCCATATCCCTTCAACTTCGGATGCACGAAGCATGACAGGATTTCATTCCCATGCACGTCTATTGAGCTTCCCAAAGATAGCTACAATAATTTCCCTATAAATGGCAGTTAATGATAGGGTTTAACTAATCACATCACCCCTCACAAACCCTTTCGAATTCGAGTTTTCCTTTGTTAAGAAATCTTGTGTTTATGGACTCTCTTCCAGAAATCAATCTTATCTTAGACAATCTTGATTGCCAAACCCCTTCTCCTCAAATGTCTCCTCCAAACTCTCCTCGAATGTTGGCAAGCAAAATCCTTTCGGATCGAACATTCCACACCCCCAACCCATCCCCCACAGGTTGGGACTCCTCTTTAACCCGTTCGAATTCGTTCGATGGGTCCAACTGGGGCTCATGGGAAGAAAACCCTACTAATACCAACACTGGCACCATTCTGGTCCGGTTCGATCAGCCTGATCCTACACCTCATAAATGTCATCACTTTCGAACTCTATTCGCAAGCCAATTCCTACCCCTGAGCGGCAACGACACCGTTCACATGGGTATGCTCGAATCCATCTACTCCTCTCTCAAATTTTCCCCTTTCCTCAAACAAGAGGAAAATTACCTGGGGCCCGCTCCTTACTGCGACTTCAATCGCATGGCCCAAGCCCAAAAAACCCTCTGGCTCACAGAGGTGCAAACCCCACATTTCCCAGCTGATTTCGAAGAGACCAACAAGTTGATTCCTCTTCCTGAAGAGCCCGACTGGTTCAATGAGGTGAATAACCTTGCCATTAACACCCCTCATTTCCAATGGCAATATGGTTATTCCATCTACCCTGCTGACAAGAGCAAAGCTTTGCAGCTTCTTGCAGCTTTCTCCTTTCTGGATATCCATATCCTGGAAGAACAAGTCCCACTCACCAATTTCAAATGGGCTTGCGAAACACTGGTGCTATGCTCCATCCCCTCTGCGGTTTCCTATCAAATCCACTGTTTCCTGGACTTTCTACCAGTAATCAAGTCATGGCTCGAAGCCAATACCGCTGCGTATTGCTTCGATCAAACCCTTCAAGACTATGCTCTTACTAAGGAAAGGATTGAGAAATTACATGACCAAATTGAGAATTTCACTGCTGAGTCCTTCAAAGTGGTGCCTGGCCATGCAGACAAAAAGCTTCGAAGGCGCTTCAAAAGACAACAAGTGAAGCGTCCAATAAAAGAGGCTAAACTTCGAAGGAAGGCCAAAGCACTGGTGCTCCGCTTTAGGCCTCTGCTGGAGAAGAAATTGGAGTCAGACTCCAAAGAAGACATGAGGAAAATGGAGCTGAAATTCCTCCAGTTTGCATGGAACAAGTTCCATAGTCTTGTTACTTGGTCCTTTCCTCATTACTTTGAGAATAAAAAAGCAACCTCTCAGCACCCAGGCCCTTCGAAGGCCTAATTTGTATTTCTTTTCATAGGAACTAGGATTTCCCTTGTTTTGCCTTTTTTTTTTGTAAATACGCAAATTTCAATTTTGTAATCCAGTAGGTTTGTTCAATGAAATTTCCCCTCTTTTTTTTATCAACACGCTGGACTTGGGTTTATTGTTAAAATAGAAATTCTAACAATAATAACTCTACTAAAGAGAAAAAACCAACCCCAGCGGACCCCGGGGTACGGGCCCACTACAGGCCTGGCCCACCTGCAGGAGTATAAAAGCGGAATTAATTCAAAACCACCCCTTACACTCTACGCGTTCAAGCTTTCTCAAACTCAAAACTCTCAAGAACAGAACCCTCTCTCCTTTTCCTCTTCAACAACGCTAAACCCAAACTGAATCAATGGCCTCTTCCAGCAATCCAGCAGCCCGAGAACATGTTACTCCCTCTTTGGCCTTGAGACGGTTCGTGTCAGGACAAACACCAGGACCGACCGAAGAGCCCTATCTTGATGCCAGGGTCTTCATTCCAAACCCTAGCGAAGAAGGTACTTATATTTTGGGCCCTCAACTCATAGGAGAAATCCCTGCTAGCCTTTCTCTCTACTATCCTCGATTGGGGGATGCCGAAATCCGGGCTTGTTCGAGCCTCGATTGGCAAAATTTTCCAAAGAAATCCTTCCCCTGCTGGCCCACATTGGACAAGGATTGGAAGATATGGACCACTCGTATGTTGGCTGCGAAGTCGGACGACTTAGAGAAGGTGGGTTTAAAAAGAATTATTACCCTCCTTCGAAGGGGGGTCCCACAAAATCCTTCTCTGATTCAGGCCGCCTTGGCCTTTTGGGACCCATCTTTCAACTTCTTTCGCTTTAACTGTGGCATGATGGCACCCACAGTTCTGGATGCTACCCAAATGCTGGGGCTTATTCCGTATGGCCCCCAATTCGACCCTACCAAGGAGTTCCATCCTCCCGAGGGATTTACTCGTTTGACTGCCACCAACGGGGCTTTTTCCCAGTTCTACCACAGGGAAAAGAAATTGGTAGGAGAAGTGACCGAGACAGAGTTTTTTGCCTACATTCTCTACACCCTCTGCAAACACATCTTCTGCCACTCTGGGAAAAGAGTGATGAATGAATTTGTTCCATTGGCACTGGCACTTGCTAGAGGAGAAGAGTTCGACTTCGCCTCCTACTTCTTGGGCCACGTCTACAAAGCTGGGTTCGACTTCTACCAGAAGGGTTTGAACTATTCGCAGGGAGGGCCCCAATGGTTTATCCAACTATGGCTTCATGCTTACTTTCCTGAGTTGGGTCCCTTCAAAGCACCCACATCCCTTACTGGCGTCGTCGAGGCGCCCAATGTTCATGGTGACAACTACGTTCACCCAGAGGATAGCACAACACAGACTTTGGTGTACTACCTCTGCTTTTTTGCTGGTCTAGCCTCAGATAGGGAGTGGCCCAATCCATACCCTACTCTTGTTGGGCCAACATGGTTGTTCGACATTCTGGCGGACAGACAGGGAAGATCCTCTCGAGCTCTCCAAGCATGGGGCAACATTCTTACAAGCAGAGAGATCTTCATTTCCTCGTCGAATACCCTCAAGTCCATAGCACATGCAGAGGTATATTGCCCTGCACAATTTGCTAGGCAACTGGACTTTGTTCAAGGCATACCCACTCCTTACTGTGGCCTCGCCAACATCTGTATGTCTGAACGATCACCGATCATGGCTGACCAATTCCTGACGGGGTTTGCCCAAGCCAGACATGCATTGAGGAGGACAGTCACTCAGGAGTTCAGGGAACCTGAAGTGCGCACCACCCCTGCATTTGACAACTGGTGGCACTCCAACTGCTCCTTCCTCTCAGGGATTAAACCCTACAAACAGTTTCTAGCCCACATTGGGTTCGAGAAGTCTGAGTTTGGGCATGGAGGAAAAAATAACTCGTCATCTTTCTCCTCCGACAACGAATTTGGTTTGGCTGGAGGGATCGAAGACATTGCTGGAGGCGAAGTTGAACAAAGATTGACTCCAGTCGAAGCCTCCCCAATCGCAATGGTCGTTCCCCCCTCTCCACCAAGAAGGCAATCTACGAGGGTAACACAAAAAAGAGGTAATTGTCTCTGAACATCTCTTCTCTTTTGCTGAAACCAAACCTAATTGCATTCCATCCTACAGGTGCCACCTCTTTTTCAGAAAGTGCTTCGAAGAAGAGAAAGATTACTTCTCAGCCTACAGAAGTAATTCCCACCAAGCACTATCTTGAGCCCTCAGCTGCACCTCCAGGTTGGTTTCCTTCCCTCCAATTAATCTTTTAAACCCCCATATCATTTATCCGAGTCACCTTCTTATCCCTTTCCTTTCAGCTTCGAAGAGGACAAGGACCACCAGGAAGCGTGGCCCTCAGGTTTCTTCCAGTGATGAAGAAACAGAGAGTGACACAGAGATACTGGCCTCAAGGGGTAAATTCCTTCCTCATTTATGATTCAGTATTCCCTTAAGAATAAGAGGATTTTACTGTAATTCTAATTCTTGAGTTCGAACCAGGTGAAACAAGACAGGTGAAGGAGACCCTCCCCTATGTGAGGAAAACAACTCCTCCCAAGAGGCCTGTTTCTCCAAAGAAGCCTTCCTCCCCAAAAGAGGTAAGTCAGTTTAAACTGCATACATTCTCATGTGTCTCCTGTGCTCGTGACTTGCTGTTAACTTCTTTGTAGGCTCAAGTTGCATCCCCTGTTGAGGCGTTGGACCTAGCTCTTGTTCCCTGCCCTCAACAAGAAGTGATAGAGCCCTTAATCCAAATGCCAGCAGATGCCCCTCACAAGGTATCCTCTGAATACTCGCCTTTCGAATTATGAAAGGATTTACTCTAACTTTCTTTTGTTTTTTACAGGCATCCCCTGTTCAAGCTCTTTCTATACAGAAAGACTTTGCTGCAAAGGATATTGACATGCACACTTTGCTGTCATTCCTTACTGAGCCAACCTTTGCACAGGTACTGGCCAGTTTGGCTCCTTCGAAGACTCTGGGGCCACTTCCCATCCTTCAGGGAGACTTCCCCTTTACTCCCTTATCGGTTTCAGGGGAGGGACCTTTAAGGATGGACCCTACTTTGGCTTCGAAGAGCCATATTCTTAGAAATGCTGAGGATCAAGGCTCCAGTTTGGCCTCCTCCTCAGATCAGGTACTCTTGATACTTAATCATACCTTTCCTTTCTTGTTTTACATTCTACTTAACCTTAACTTATAATCCTTATGCAGGGAACAGGCATGGCCCTTTTCCCTGAAGATCATCCCACATCTTCCTCTGCTCCAACTGACTTGTCCTTAGTGGTTTTCGACATATCCCTCTTTAAGAGTCAATTGGAAAAATTTTGTAACCAGATTGCTGATCCCATCCTTCCTACCTCTTCGAATTCTCTCGAAAGCCTTCAACAACTTTTGAGCCCCCTCCATGCCTTCTGACTTACCTTCCTTTAGAATTAAACATGTTCTTTCAAAGGAAGAAGTTCTAATACTGAAAAGTTTTCTGAAATCTTTAAATCATTTAGGACTTCCTGCTTTGATTGATCATAGTTTAACTTATCACTTCGAGGTATGCTATCAGGCCTTGTCCCTTTCCCAAGGACTCCCTTCTTCAATCAACTTCACTCTTCAAAAGCACCTTAAACAATTTAGTGAATTGATTGCTTATAATCACTTCTTGTCTGAGAGCATTGGCACAACTATTGAGAAAACCAACAGATTGGAGGCCAAAGCACTTGAGACTGCTTCTCGTCTGTCCCTTTATCAAGCCCGAAGGGATAAACTTTCAGAACTTGACAAGAAGATGAAGTGGTTACAAGAAGAAATGAAGAAGGTCAGGGAAGAGATAGCTGAAGTTTCGAATGGCTTTCCAGAGCTTGAAGACGAGGCATTACGGGATGAATCAACGCTTCCACAGCTTATTCCTTCTCTTCGAGAGGAACAGAGAAGAAGAGCTGTCCATACTTCACTTTTGGATGCTAACTCTAATTCTCTTCGAGGGCTACTAACCACTATTCGTGATGTAATAAGCCCCTTTTTGTAACTTCACGCAGCTTGTACTTTTTTTTTTTATTTCGTTCGATTTTGGGATAAGTACAACTGTAATTAAGATCAACACTAGTTCCTACTTTTCCTTGCTCAAAAGCTTACTGTGCCAACTCCTCACCTACCGTATCTTAAAGAGTCATAAATGACTATCTACTAGTATAAATAGAGGTCTCTGGGGAAAGAAAAACTCACAGATCATCTTCTTCACTTCTCCTTCCTGTGGTATCATCCAAACCAAACTTTCCAGTAAGGCTACAGGAAAGGTAATCATCATGAAGCCTCATCCTGTATTTTCGAAGAAAAACTTCGAAACATAGCCACATCAGCCCTCATGATATTTCCTTTGAACCCTAAAGCCCTTAGGTATAGACACATCAGCACTCATGATGTGCCTGTACCGGGCTATTGCTTCGAAGACAAGAATGGGCTTTGAGCTACCAATGGAGCTTGTAAGGAGATAGAATCAAGTCCCCATGAAGCTAGGGTTCAAGTCTTTGTATCTCAGTTGGTTGATCCCTAGAGATCCTCCTCCATGGTATTATTAGGTCCTAGATAGGTTCCCCAATGTAACCTTCTGTGTAACTGTGATGAGCAAAGAAATTATTTACCAATGTATCGATCTTTATTCTAATGGCTTTGACCAATAAACTGGTTTTCTTAGCCGTCTCTTTCTATTTAATGTTATTAATGAAAACATGATAGCATGAAGGAAGATACAAACAGAAACCCTCCTTCCAATACTGTGCTCTTTTACTCCATGTCTATTTATTACTTTTGCTTCGAAGTGTGTTGATACTTCGAAAACTAATCTAGTGTAATTCCAATCGTTCCAACTAACTCATTTAATTCCAGTAGCTTCTTAGCCGTCTCCTCGTAAGTTGTAAAAGATCATATACTCTTGACGTATGATGCCTAACGCTCTCAAACCCTTCACCTTCCAGGCTTTACGCGTCTGCAACCAATTTAATAATGGTAATAAATGAGACGGATTCCCCGTATTTCTTTGGGCTATAAATACACCTAGACGTCAATAGATCACAACATCTCTTTCAAACAAACAAACATGGCTGAGAACCACCCAAATCTTGCTGATCTCATGAGTCAATTGGCCAACCTGACTAACATGATCATGGAGCTGAAGAGGGACGTCCACGCTGAGTCCCAGGCCCTTCGAAGTGAGATCGCTCAGCTTCGAAGCCAGCTGGTGTGTGTGGAAACAGCTTCACGCCTCTGCTTGGCTAGGACCTGGGATGATCTTTCGACCATCTTCTCGGCCCATGAAGCAAAAAGTCCCCCAGAGGGAGGATCCTCTTGAAGATTCTCCTTTGGGACTATGAAGATCACCAATGGTCTTCATTTTTGCTTTTTTGAACCAGGGTTGGTCCCCTCTCTTTTTTTTGTTCAGACCTACTTGGGTCTGTTTTGTACTTAGACCTGTTTGGTCTTTTCTCCTTTTTTTTTTTTACTAATGAAATGGAACTTTTGCTTGGCTATTCTCGACTCTTTATAGCTTCGATTGGTAGTATGGTGACTTGTTTGTGTCTTCGAATGCTAATAAGGTAATTTTTGTAAAAAAGCTTTTAGCATCAAACCACTCAACACTAAATCAGCCAATCAGAACCATCAATATGTAACCAAACTTATTTACACTACCTCTTGTGGAAGGACTCCCATATGGAAGGAACATAAGCTTTCAGATGTCTTCCGTTTATTTTCCTTCGATGAACATAACCATTCAAATTTCTCAAATGATAAGCTCCCCCTTTTAAAACCCTATGGATTTGAAAAGGCCCATTCCATGTTGGTGCCCATTTTCCTAATCCATCCTTTCTAACTCTCCTATCCCTGATAGGGAGGATAACTTTCCATACGAGGTCTCCTTCATCGAAGCTTCGAAGAGCCACTCTTTTGTTATAGCTTCTGGCTATTCTTGCTTTTTGTAGCATAATCTGGTTTAAGGCTTTTATTCTAACCTCATCAATATCTTCCAATTCCATATGCATGGCCTGATGATAAGATCCTGTGTCTAAATCGTTTTGACATGCTACTCTCTGAGATCTTACAGTGATCTCCATGGGTAGCACAGCGTCATGCCCATATGTTAATGCAAATGGTGTGGTACCTGTACTAGTCCTTTTTGTATTCCTATATGCCCATAACACATCAAGTAACAGATCATGCCAAATTTCTGGGTTTTGATCCACCATTTTTTGGATCCCCTTCTTGATAATTTTATTAGTTGATTTTGCCTGACCATTGGACTGAGCATAATAAGTACTAGTATATATTAATGAAATTCCATGGTTCGTGGCGAAATCCTTCACCAATCCTCCTTCGAATATGGAACCATTGTCCACTGTTATCGTTTGGGGACTCCCGAACCTGTATATGATCCCCTTTATGAAATCTATTACGTGGGTTTGTTTGACCTCCTGATAAGCTTGGGCTTCTACCCATTTTGTGAAATAATCAGTAGCTACTAGGATAAATTTATGCTTTTCCAATGAAGGAGGATAAATCATCCCAATCATGTCCATAGCCCATCCCCTAAAGGGCCATGGTTTTATTACATATTGCAAATCTGTAACTGGCAAATGCTTGAGTGGACCTGTTTTTTGACAGGCTTGACACCCCTTTGCATAATCTATACAATCTTTGAGGATGGTAGGCCAATAATACCCATATCTCCTTATTAACCATCTCATTTTTATGCCAGCTTGATGTGCTCCACAGATTCCTTCATGCACTTCAGCCATTACTTTAAATGCATTTACCTTGCTCAAGCACTTCAAAAGAAGACCATCCATTCCTCTCTTGAATAGCTCATTATTATACATTATATAGTTCATTGCTTTTAATTTGGTTGCCTTGTCTGCAACACTGTCTGGCTTGGTTAGATATTCAATCAATGCTTGCCTCCAATCAGCATTTCGATGAGTTAAAGCATCGACTTTTAATACTTCGAAGTCCATCAACCTATTGTGTAACATAGGCAGGGATTTCCTCAAAGTTAATTGACAAAATTCCTTTTCAACTTCTGATAAAACTTTGTAGCCAGACGCTCTTTGAGCTATTTCGTCAGCCTCTTCATTAAAGAACCTAGGAATATAAGTTAAAGTAAGCATATGAAATTGATCCATCAGCTTCTTAGCATGCTGATAATAAATTATCAGCGCTGGACTAGTACATTTAAACTGTCCATTTAGTTGGTTAATCACTAACTGAGAATCTCCAAAGATTTCAGCAACACTAACCCTTAATTTAAGCAAAATTTCTAGTCCAATAATCAATGCTTCATATTCTGCCTGGTTATTGGAACATTGTCCCTCACTGAGTCTAAAACCATATTTGGTTTTCAAGCCTTGGGGGGATTCCAGAATTATGCCCACTCCAGCCATCTGAATAGTTCTTGATCCATCGAACCATAATTTCCATGGCCTGATTTCAACTGTACTAGCCTCCAACGTTGTTGGTGCCTTGTACTCATTTGGATGATCGGCCAAAAAATTGGCCAATGCTTGGCCTTTTATCGATTTTTGAGGCACATACTCAAGACAAAATTCAATTAAAGACACTATCCATTTCCCAATCTTCCCACTAAGCACTGGTTTAGAAAGCATGTGCTTAATTACATCAGTTTGAGAAATAACATAAGTTATTCTAGGCAACATATAATGCCTGAGTTTCTTAGAAGCATAAAATAAAGCTAAACATAGTTTCTCTACTGCAGCATACTTGCATTCACAAGAGTTTAAAAACCTACTAAGATAATAAACTGCTCTTTCCTTGCCATCCTCATTGTCTTGAGCCAACAGAACACCTATTGAGTCTTGTGTTGCGGCTAAATACAACTTTACTGGCTTTCCTTCAATGGGAGGCGCCAATACAGGAGGGTTGGCTAAGTATCTTTTGATGGCTTCGAAGGCTTCATCATGCTCCTTTGACCACTTGAATTCCTCCCCTTCCTTCAGTTTCAACAAAGAAGAGAAAATTTTAGTTTTTCCTGCAGTATTAGATATAAATCTTCGAAGGAAATTTAATTGACCAAGAAACCTTTGCAACTCCTTCTTAGAAGAAGGTGGTTTAGCCTCAATGATGGCCTTAGCTTTGTTCTTGTCAACCTGTATTCCTTTACTGTGAACTAGATACCCTAAAAACTTCCCAGCTGATACTCCAAAAGCACATTTTTCTGGATTTAACTTCAGCTGATAGCGTTTCATTTGTTGGAATGTCTTTTCTAAGTGTTGTAGATGATCCTCATCAGAGTTTGACTTCACAATGATATCATCTATGTAACATTCCAGAAAAGTTCCCACTAAATCATGAAAAATAGTATTCATTGCTCTCTGATATGTGGCCCCAGCATTCTTTAGCCCAAATGGCATTTTAACCCATTCGAAGATGCCAATGTTACCTGGGCAGGCAAATGCTGTTTTATGCACATCTCCTTCTGCTATGCAGATTTGATTGTACCCTGAATGCCCATCTAAAATGGACAATATCTTGTGGCCAGCAGAACTGTCCACAAGTGTATCCACATTAGGCATTGGGTATTCATCCTTAGGAGTCGCAGTATTTAGGTTTCGAAAATCAACACAGATTCTGATAGTTCCATTCTTTTTAGGGACTGGAACTATATTAGATAGCCATTCAACATACCTGGCTGTTCTAATGAAGCCTGCATCTAGAAGCCTCTGCATTTCCTTTTTAACACCTGCAATAGTTTCTGGACTCATCTTCCTGGTTGGTTGTTTCACAGGTTTGAATTGTGGCTTGATAGGTAACCTATGCTCCACCAATCCCCTGTCCAAGCCAGGTAGTTCCTTGTAACTCCATGCAAAGCATTCCTTATTTGCTTTCAATAGTGCCACCAATTCAGCTTTCATACCAGGTTCAAGCTGTTTA
This sequence comes from Rhododendron simsii, assembly GCA_014282245.1. Classification (NCBI taxonomy): domain Eukaryota; kingdom Viridiplantae; phylum Streptophyta; class Magnoliopsida; order Ericales; family Ericaceae; genus Rhododendron; species Rhododendron simsii. The sequence goes on along the minus strand of WJXA01000412.1, from coordinate 9,826 downwards.
TTAATAAGCACTGGATTGGGGTTTTGTGCATCTCCCAACCTTACTTCTTCCAACAGATCTTGTGATTCAACCCGTTCCTCAGAAGTGAGTTGGATTTCTTTCACATGAGGGTTATTGTTCTGCATAACCTCTTCCCATATGTTCTCTTCTTGGATCTTCTGTTCGATCCCCAGAGCAACATACTTTACTAAAGCCAATGAGTTGGCTTTTTCTTCAGCCTCTCTCTTGGATTTACATCCAAGCAGCATCATCTTTTGGGGTGTCTGATTCATAGTCAACAGCTTGTTTCAGCTTTGATTTCAGCTCTGCCAATTCCCCCAGTTCCATCTCGTTGGTTGGGTGGGTGGCTGCTTGAAGTAGTTCACTCAAAGGAACTACATCCGATTTGTACATTTCTGCTTCAGCAAAATTTGCCGTGGCACCAAATGGATGTGGATCAGCTTTGACTCCTTCAACACCCACTTCCTTGCCTTTGTCATACTTAACAATCATTAACTCCTGATGCATAGAGGAAGGAACACATCCGTTAACATGAATCCAGTCCTTCCCAATAAAGCATTATATTTAGCATATGTGTCAACTACAAAGAAAACAGTATCAGTTTCTATTCCACCTACTGCCAATCTAATGGAAATGATTCCCCTGGCATGTTGGCTTTCCCCAGTAAATCCTGCAATGGATGTGCTGGTTGGAATCAATTTTGCTTTTCCTTTTCCTAACTTTTTTAAAGTTTGGAAAGGCAAAATGTTTACCGCAGCCCCATTATCCACCAAGATTCTGTTAAGTGGGACTCCATCAAAGTGTGCAGTGATATACAATGGACGCAAATGTTGTCTCATTGCATTAGTAGGTAGTTTAAATGGATATGAAATTTCCACATAATTTAAATCTATTACCAGGGGTATTCGACGTCGGACATGGAATCTGACACGAAACAAGCACTTTCTTTTGAGCTTACCTCCAAACTTTCTTGATTCTGCTCAATTTCACGTACCAAGTTTTACCCATCTCGATCTGAGATACTTCTTTCAAGTCACAGTCGTTGCATATGATATTTAACTCCTTATCACTCAGAGTTTCTTCAGAATTCTCTGGCTCGTTCAAGTTCGACCAAGCAGTATCTTGATCTTTGAACGTCTGACCATTTGAGAAGAAATCCATAGAGCTTGGATAAACCATATTAACTTGTACTTCTGGCTGATCTCCAAATTGGATTGTAGCCACTTCTTTGATTGGTTTAACTGCTTCGGTCTCCTCAGCACCCTTCTTTTCGAATTCTTGTGTGGATACCTCCATAGGGGAAAAGGTTCCTTCCATCCCCTGTTGTTCCACCACCATGGCCTCGAGCAAACCAGACTGATAACTAGCCAGCGAGTTAGGAGAAGGTGGATCAAGATCCTCTTCGAGCATAGCAGAGGCAACCTTTTCCAAAGTCTCCCTCTCGTGATACTGGGTTCGAAATTCCTCTGGGTCCCTTTCGATCCTGTCGAACCTTGGATTAGGTTTTGCTCGTCTGCCTGATTCTTCCCCGTTGAAGATTCTCCTGACTGGAAGAGCGTATACTTCCTCTGGAGCTTTCTCTTTTGAGTTCTTGAGAGCAATGGAACCATCTGTGGTAATTGAGACTTGGGATCCCTAATCAACACCCAGTTTCCAGAGTTCGAAATTGGTGGCTTGAAAGTTCTGCTCGCATTCCTGTTTGAACCTTTGTATCCTTGAAACAAATCAGGTTTAACTTGCTTCAGAAACCAGTCAGGAACCCCTTTCACCAAGGTGAATTCTTCTTGTTTGGCCTCTTCTTGCGCCTTCGATGTCTGGCCAATATTGGCCTTCTTCGAAGGTGGCAGCTCCCTTCTGTGAACAGCTGGAACAGGGCTAGTAGGCATGTCCCTTTTTGGTGCCAACCAAGACTTGCTGTCACTTGGCTTTGCTTGAACTAGGGCCATTCTTTTCATTCCCATTTCTTTTGGGAAAAAACTCACGCCCTTTCTATCCAAGTCCTTGAAAACCAAATAGTTGGCCCTGCATCCTACACACAGGCACTCCAAAAATGAGGCTTCTAGCATAGGCAGGTGATTATTACCTGAGAATTTCTGCAAAGAAAAACCATCATTGGCTCGCCTATAGGAACTTGGCCTCGCTCCCATGCCTCGAGGGTGGCCAGCGTATGGCTTGCCCCTTCCATATTGAACAGTATTCATGTTCACTGGTGCTTCTTTGTCCTGCCAATATTTCTTGACAGTTCGAGCCAGTGAGGAGGGCACACTGGTGTTGACCTCTTCTACCTTTGGAAAAGGCACTGCATCTATCCCCATAGTCTTTTCAGGGAATTTGATTCTTCCTTTCTTGATTTGTTCCTGAATCCTGTCACGAAAAACATTACAAGATTTAGTTGAATGAGACCAAGAATCATGCCATTTGCAATAGGTCTTTCCATTCCTTTCTTCCGCTGTGGGCAGTTTCACATTCAAAGGCAGCTTAATGATTTTCTTTCTTAACAAGAAGTCAAAGATCTCATCAGCTTTAGATATATCAAAAGAATATACTTTAGTAATTTCCTTTTGTTTGAACTTCTGCCCAAGAGAGACATTCTTTTGAATTAAGGGCTCACAAACACAAGGTTCGTGCTCTATAATTTCAGCAGCATCTATTTCATAATTAGGATCCCTATAGTATGTTGGATAAGAGGAATTATGCCTATCCATATCTTCCTCTAGCAATGATTCATATCTAGCAACTTTATAGGTTAGATCTGCAAAGTCCCTGAACTCTGTAGAATCAAACCTCTTTCGAAGCTCCCTTTCTAAACCATCCTGTGCTAATCTCACAAACTCTGCCTCTGGCAGATGGAGTTTGCACTTGGTCTTAGCCCTTTTGAACCTAGATATGAAATCTGCTACCTTTTCATCCGGTTTCTGCTTTAGCCTAGCCAAATCTGCCATAGAGACTTCAGGCTCAGCATTAAAGAATTGTGCATGAAATGCCTCTTCCATTTGAAACCAACTTGTTATCGACTCTGCAGGCAAATTTGTGTACCATGCAAAAGCTGGCCCAGACAAAGAATTTGGGAACAATTTCAACTTCATGAAACCATTCTGAGCCAAGTTCTTACATTGGGCAGAAAACCTAGCAATATGTTCTATAGAAGATTGTCTCCCATCCCCATAAAACAAAGTAAAGTCTGGGATTTTAAATTCTCTAGGGATCTGAAATGTTGTGTCAATCCATTCTGGATATGGTTTTTTATAGATTTGAGGTTGTACCCCCCGAGTTCGAGGCCCACAAACTTCTTGTATGAGATCCATAACCTGGTCTCTTAGTATTGGGTTGCCTACAAGAAAATTTTGTTCTTGATTTCCTACCGGTGGATTTGGTTCTACCAAGTCATCTCTATGCATTTCCCTTATAGTGTTAAAATCCCCTTGGTTTTCTCTGGGAAGTCTCCCATACCAGGGTTGCTGCATTGGGTCGGCCGTAGTGTTCACCCGAGCAGGCCTATGGCTTCCATAAACCGCTGTGGTGGGATTTTTGGTATTTGGAAGACTTTGACGAGAAGGCTGTGTGTTATCCCTCGTTTTCTCAGGTCTATAACCTCGTTCTAGCTCTACATCATCCTCCCATCCCCCAAGTGTGGGTTCGAAAAGAGGATTAACGCTTTGCCTGTCTCTGGCATTTCTTGGAATCCCAATAGGAATTCCATGAGATTGATCTGGGATTTCGAAGACAGGCTTTGTAGGCTTTAAAGGCTCATACCAAGATTGTGGTATTTCCTCTGGATACATTTTTTCCTTACCCTTTCTAGACCTTATCTTACCCTGACCAACATCCTCTCCAAGCCTTCCTTCGAAGGGATTTTGGTGAGTAGTTGAATTAGCATGATCATCTAGCCCAATATTCCCTGGACTGTTTCTTGTTACCTCTAAGTTGGGCAACCTATTTCTTATGCTTTTGATCATGGCTCTTTGGGTTTGAGCCATCTCTCGAAAAGCTATCATCATTTCTCTGAACATTTCCTCCTTATCATGGTCTTTACCACTGGCTTGTCCCTTTCTGGAAATTTGGAGGCCCTTCATAAGGAGGTATTTCATAAGAAGGCTCCTCATAAGGAAGCTCTCCCATTTCGGAAGCCAATTGGGGAAACTCATGATTCATAGGCGTTCCCTGTTCCGTGACCTGTTCTGGCACAGCTTGTTCCTCTGGCACTTGACCACCAACAGGTGTCCCTATCTGTTTTCGAAGCCTTGGCATTCTGGCACCTTCGAAGTCCCACCGGGCGTGCCAAAAATTGTTTGGGCTGAATTAACTCAAATCAATCGACAAATAATTGTGTGCGGGCGTGCCAGAAAAGAAATAACTTCAAAGAAGAAATTACTCTTTTCAAAATGATTTGAAACAACTAATTTCAATCAGGCAATTGTGTTATCCGTCCGATTACCTCAACTAAGAGGATTTTTCCTTAAGGTATCAACCAAATAAAAGATTGACGCGCTTCGAAATCAGAAAAGATGATTGAACACAAACAAACCTGAATCTAATCAAAGGTAAGTTTGTATACAAACACTCTTAAGATTCTATCAAGAATAATAAAGAAATGCAAGCACACTGAATTTAATCAAAAGCGAACTTGCAAACAACTATTCTTTGGTAAGAAAAAACTTAAAGGAAATAAGAAAACTTGAATTTAATCGAAAGTAATCTTACATGCAAATAAGCCTTCAACTTACAAAAAAGACCCTACTCTAAACTAAAAACTAATCTAAGATAGATCTCTGAGCAATCATTTTGTATGAATTGTCAGATGATATGGATTTTTTGTGTGTTCTTCTCCTCACTTGCTTCTTCTATTTATAGACGCTGCATTTGCCTTCGACCCCCACGTCTTCGATTGATACCCACGTTGGCCACATAAAACGGTTGAGGGGGCTTTCGAACGGTTACCCTGATATTTCCAGAATTCCTTCTTCCCCTGCTTGCTTCGATCATGGTGTTCATGGCCACTTCCTGGATCGTGGCTCCTATTTTCAAGCAACGTGAATCAATGCAATGTGTTTGCCTTCCAAAATGATTCCCTGCAATTGCATCTAATTTCAGTTATAAAACAGGGCAGTGAGGACACCGTTCGATGATCGTAAAGTCCAAATTAATGGTTAGATCCAATAACCTCCCAAACCATCGTTTAATTACTACTCAAACGACATCGGTTCACTCTAAAACGACACCGTTTGTCATAAAACAGTGTCCTTTTTAACTCCCGCAATCCTCTGTAATTGGTACTCGACTGGGACAGGTTTTATGCAACCGCCGTACCGTTCGGGGCCACGTGGAATTTTTTCATTGGATAGCACTTTTTAGGATGTAAACACTTGCGTTCAATCCGGATTTCCACTGAACCCACCAAACAGGCGAGTTTAAAATAAATAACTATCGTTATGTTTTGTCAAGTATGAATCGAAAGTGGAAGCAATTACTTCATTGTATGTGTATATACATACATGTCTTGCCAAATATGAATAGAAAGTGGCTATGTTTTTTGGGAGACTTAAATAATCATCCTCAAACTTAAACGGACTTATGTTTCCATCCTGGTCAATTTAAACAGTTATGTTTTCATCCTGACATTTAAATAAACCCAATTTTACCCTTATTTATACTAATCTGATTACCATAGATATAGCAAAGAATTTTAGGACCAGCTTTTAACTTCGCAAGTCCTGAATAAAAATATAATGATCCTTTGACCAATTTGAACACCATTTCCATATTTGAACAAGATTGAGTTTAGGAAGATGGGGTACATCCCAAAGTTCTCGGTATGATATAAAAACAAAAATACAAAAATAAAAAGAAAATCCTTGGCTGAGCTCTCTGCCATCTTCTTATACGACTCCCTACAAATTCATTCCACATGTAAATATGGAATGTTAAATTATAAATTTCGGCATTCCATTTACTGAATCCTAGCTTTGTCCTTTTCTAAACCAATAGGTCTCATTGGTCGGAGACCCAAAAAAATTGATTTTTTAGGGCTGGAAAAAGGACATGTTTCCACAAGTTTCCTAATCATTGGACATGAAAAAAGAAGAAGGGGAAGCTAGATTTTGTAGTGTTGATCAAGCAAGAAACAACCCCTTTTATAGAATTCAAATGGCTTCAAGTATTTAGGAAGTGATTTATTGATGATTTTTTTTAGTGATTCGGAAATTCATAACAATTAAACTAGAGGAACAAAGTCAAATGCTGAATAAATAGAGATTATACAGACCAGAAGAAAACATACTAAGGAGATACTTAAGTTCTAAGGTGGCCTACGATTTGAGGCTACTAGGAATCGCATACTCCCTGGCCGAGAGAGGTACTTGAGTTGTTACAACAAGGTCTTCCAATTGCTCCCACCAAGATAGGCTAAGTGACGATATATAGGTGTGGGCCGTGGCAAACTACAGAGCTACCTAGTAGGTGCCACTAGCATTCTAGTATTTTCAATCAAGTTATGATCAGGATGGTCCATGCGTGGGAGCTCTTTCTTGATAAGTTTAACCACAATGCTTGAGTCCGATTCAACTTCGACATTGGTCATTCCTTTTCCAAAATGATGGTCAGGCTTTTGTAGATTGCCCAAATCTTTGCTTCAAAATTAGAGTTGCAGGCCAATTTTCTGTAAAAGTCGAGAATCCGTGCTCTTGTGCTATCATGAAACACACTTCCAAAGTTGTTCTATTGTCGAAATTGTACCAGCATCCGTCTGAGTTAATCTTTGTTTCACCTGAACCAGGAAAAGACAACAAGATAAATTTTCCTATCATGTGTTATCACTTGGTTGAGATAGCTTGAAAGCCTCAAAATTTTCTTTAGAATCAGAAAGGACATTCTGGAGATTCATGGGTGTTCCAATGTCAATGTTATATAAAAAAAAATGGTTACAAATCCTTCCAAATATGCTTGAAGTCAAATATTGGCGGTCTTAAGATATGCTTCAGTTAAGAATTCAGTACTTGAAATTAAATTTTTGTATCTGTAAGTATCCAACAACAACTTGTTCAAATATGCTTAAATTTTCTTCAAACTACCAAAGCTATACCTGTTCGGAAAAAATCCAAGCTATACTTGTTGAATTCATGGTGATCTAAACTAACTTTATAATTAATATGAATTGCCTTCAGATGAACCCGTGGGCATGCATTTGTTGGTTGGTGGTCTTTCTTCCTCGACACTGAGTCCGACCCACCGTGGCCATGGCTTGTGGGGTTGAAGTAATCCTTTTATGGTTAGTGATCCAGGAGCAGCAGCACGTTAGTGAGCACTACCCTAGTGATCTAGACTTTATAAAAGCACTAAAAATCATCTCTATAGGCTTAACGATCTACGATGCTCTATTTACTTTAGGTGATTGGATTGGGTACCGCCACTCCCATCCACACTTAGCGCCCTTCCATTTAGCTTTACTTGTACTCGCACTGACACACTTTTTAATTGCCACAATACAACTCATTGAAAATGTATTCATGTTGGTTTAGTTTTGTTGATTTTTCAGTGTGTTTGATTACGGCATCATTGAAAATGTATTCATGTTTATAATTGGAGAAAATGTATTCATATTTGTAATTGGATTAGAAGGTTTTTTTTATATGTGTACATAATTTTGTGTATATACGGTTTTTAAGTCCGTGAAGAAAGCATGTCGTCAATCATTCTAGGTGAGTATGGTTGATGTATTGTTTTGGAAAACGTGGTATGGGCACAGAAAAAGCACGGGTACAAAAAATTCACAAAAAAACACGAGCACGAAAAAAGCACAGCATGAAAAAAGCGCGAAAAAAGTACAGGCATAAATAAAGCACGGAAAAAGCACGGGCACAAAAAAAGCACGGAAAAAGCACGGTCACAAAAAAAGCATGAAAAAAACACGGGTACAAAAAAAGTACAGGCACGTAAAAAGCACAAAAAAAATACGGGCACAAAACAAGACTACTAAATATTTTGGGCCTTGCTTTGATTGGAACGACAAAACAGGACTAATCGTTGGGCTTGCTTCGATTGGAAGGAGAACGTTCACCAACTGCCTTAAGCCAATCAATTGTCCCCATGGTAAGTGTTATGGGGCCCTTTTTAAAAAAAAATAAATGAACAAAAATAATAGTTTGTACTATATATTTAATTTTGGTCCACATTTCACTCAAAACATTGTTAGTTCTAGCATCTTGTATGTTTCCCTCGGTTTTGTTAGACGCAAGTTAATTTTTTGATGCATCTTTCAAAGATTTCTGGGTTTCCTCCCGTGCCCTAACAACATCATCTCTTTCATGTCGAAATTGAAAATTTGCCCTCTGACAGTCTAATGAAAGCATCGTATACGTTGACGCTTGAGATTCAATCCAGCGAGCATAAGCTTCACTAATAATTGGTCCAATCTACCTAGTCAATTGGATAGGAATTTGAATCATTTCTTCTGTAGCAATTATAGCCTCTATCAAAGGTATATAATCTAGAGATACGCCTGTGATTTTTCCTAAATTAGAGCGAATATTCCAATAAGCTATAGCAATCCTGACTAATGAAGGAATATAGCCAACAGAAAACTCCTTGCAATATTTCTCACTGTCTTCATCGAAATCTGTAATAGGAATGTTCTGATTTGCTCCGAATTGACGCATCACACGCCCACCAAAATAAGGCACTATACCAGATAGCCCGACGAGGGGAAGGAATGATAAGCCATGACCCCTCATTGAAATTGGAAAAGTTGTAATCTAAAATGCACCGAAGTCCCAAATGATGGTGTCAGGAGTGATGTTTTCTAGAGACTGCCTCTAGCGTGGTACAGTCTGTGGGAGGCATTGGATGTTGCGCTGACTCAGCAAGAGCCTATTCAAACGGCTTCCCTGGAACCATCTCAGATTAGCAGAATATTCCCAGAACAAGTGAGCCACTAACCAAGCAAACAAAGTTCCGCTCCACCAATGAATTGGGTTTGTGTAAATTTGAATGCCATCAAGCTGCGATAAGTTTAGGCCAAAATTGCCGAAATGATGGTGTGATGATTCCATATGGCCTCAACATAAAAAGCAATATGCGTATCCAACAACCTTTCATCGCAAGGAAAGAACAAACCCACGATCAATATGAAGGCCAAAGCGTTGAGGTGCCATTGGGAGGGGACTCTATCATCTACATACATATTTTTGAATCCTTTCAACAATTTTAGGTTTGAGGTAGTTATCTAACATACTTGTTGCTTGTATAGGGGTGCTCCACGGGATCTATAGGCTCAATTGTACGAGGATGATGACTTTCACTTGGTGCCAGAATGTGAGGATGACTTTCACACATCATGTGAGACATGTTCTCACACGCTTGAATCTGAGGATGGGGATTAGGTTTTGTGATGTACATGGAAAGGTTGAGCGATACATTGCTTTACTAGCTTGTTGAGACTATAATATGGCATCGGCAATTTGAGAAACAAGTTTATTCTTCTTGCAGGGTGGAATTGTTGACTCCATGAGTGGCAATTGTTACTTTTTTGATGCAGCAGGTATCTGTCCAACTCCTTAATAGAAATATTTAGGTTCTACTGAGTTATTTTTCTTCTAGTAGAACCTGAGAGGTTTGCTAACATTGTGATAATTGGGGAGCTAACATTACTTTCAAAAATTTAATATCTACTTTTTTTCTTATCTATATTCAACTTAGAGATGCTTTTGTTGGCAGGGTGATAAATAATTAAATATGGTACCTAAGTTTCTTCTCATGTGGATAATTGACTGTGTAGCTTGTCCTAAGCTTGTGTTTATTCCCTTGGTATCTTGTGGTGTCTTGATTTTTGTTC